>WAAD01030019.1:637-11564 GCA_013389945.1 Fregata magnificens
GAAAAGGCAAACCCATTTGTGGGATTGTCTTTGCTCAAGGGCCTGGGTGTACTTGGTGGGTAATGCGGAAGGATGGGGAGACCCGGTGTGTGCCTCAAGGAGATTTAACCTTGGGGGAAAAATAATCTGTGATGTGAGTTGTATGTTGTAGGAAGTAATGTAGCAGGAACGGCCTGAACTGAGAAAGAGTGAATTTCGCAAGGAACCGGGCAAGTGCAATGATGACCTAAACCAAGCCAGTGTTGGTGCCCAACAATCGAACATACTGCTTCTCCTGCCCTGAGCACCCATCTTGACAGATGGGGCCCAAGTCATAGCCTGTTCTTATGAACATTTGAAGGAGTGGAGGAAGCCCATGGAATGGGAGAATAATATCTATCTGTTAAAGGACAGGGGACAGAAGTTAATGAGAATGTATAAATCTGTATGTTGGGTATAAAGATGGTTTAAGTATGTAGTATAAGTTGTGTTAGTAAGAAGGGATTTCAGTAACGAGAATTAGATACAGTGGGATGGTTAGAAGATATATATATATGTATTAAATTCTGTGGGACCTGAGCATGACACAAATGGTATGGAATAAGGGATGGAGATTGTATTGAGTCTGGCTGAGATGGATTTAATTTTCCCCATAGNCCTTTGCTTCCACGTGTGGCCTTTGCTTTTGCTTTTATTAACCTTCCTTTATCTTGACCCATGAGGTTTTTTCCATCTTATTTTCTCCCCCCCTGTCCTGCTGAAGAGGGGAATGATAGAGCGGCTTGGTGGGCACCTGGCATCCAGTCAAGGTCATCCCACCACATGGGTGTTTACTTTTGATTGTAAGGAATTTCCGAAATGTATCACCTTTCATTTCCAAATACCTGGAAGGTGTCTTCCAGTCATTTGACCATTTTACCCATCCTGCCCAAATTTAAGGCCAGGAGATTCTGCAATGTTCCCAGTGAAGATAGGATTTTTGGAGCATTTCTTGACCTGTTAGGACCACATAAGAAATTTTACAAGGGGATTTCCCTTTTATTTGTGTAGATGAAATTGCCAGGTTGGGAAACTATAATCTCAAGAAAATGGGAGAGTTTATTCCAGTGTTTGGGCTAAGAAATAACTCTCCAGTCCCTTGAGGAGCTGGTAATTAAGTCACATTGATTAAGGCTTTGCAAAACCCAACTTTTTCCACATTAAAAAAAAAATCACAATTTTATTGGTTGGATGAACATTATTTATGTGATTAGAACTTTTGGTATATGATAGATGGAAGAAAGGAGGAAAATGACACAAGCATATGAGTACATAGTAGCACTAAACACGTTTAGTTAAACATGTCTGGGTTTGGATTCACATCCTTGGACAACCCGAACACATAGTCCTCTCAATTCTGGTCAAAATGATCCTATTTATCTAAACTGAGTGGAAATGTATGCTATTAACTGAACACAGATGGAGTTTTGTTATATGATCTAGAGTAAAAAGAGAAAGAAAAAAAGGGCTATTTAATTACTTTGAAAATGATCTTAAATATTTTACTCCTGTTTTACACAAATGACAAACGTTACTACTGTGTTCTTTCATGAAATTTAACACACACACACGCACACACACACACCCATGATCATGGGTGCTGTGGAGCTGTAGGTTAGGCAGTGCTGAGACTTCCTCTTCAACTCTCAGCTGACTTTTTGCAACATTGAAGAGCCTGCTTTGTGCCACAGTTAGACCAAATGTGAGAAAAGCTGCATTGTGCCAACTGCATCTGCCAATGGTTAGGTTTATGATTCAACTACTGAACATGCTTTTATTTAAAAACAAACAAACAGCTTGCAA
Organism: Fregata magnificens; assembly: GCA_013389945.1. Taxonomy (NCBI): domain Eukaryota; kingdom Metazoa; phylum Chordata; class Aves; order Suliformes; family Fregatidae; genus Fregata; species Fregata magnificens. The sequence continues at coordinate 2,459 of WAAD01030019.1, forward strand.
AGAGAAGCAGGGAAGAGTATATTAAAAATGTATTTACTGTGAACATACCCTTCGGCCTCCTGTTGAAGCATGCATGTTGGGATTTGTTCATCTCCAGTTCCTGTGTGATGTTTTCTTCAAACTGGCAGACTAGGGTTTTCTTTTCATGCCATTGGGCCTGGATCCCATGCAGGAACATGATTATGTTAAAAATCTGATCAGTAAAGCAAAACTCCATTTGAACTTGAAAGAACAAAAATGTGGGTATCTGATTGCAGCTTGAGGGACAGATTCATCAGGGGGCTCTTTGAACCGTGGCACAACATGTGATATGTAAGGAATCACACAGACTCGTGAATTTTGGACTTTTGTACTTCATCCGTTGACGTTAGAATAATTTACAAGCTGGAATTAGAGTTCACCCCCCACTTTGGGGTGAGCACCGCTGTGCTGTGCATGGCACCCGCCCGGCACAGGGCTCCTCTCTTCTCCCCTCGTGCCCCAAGAGCCTGTGTCCTCCACTGCCAAAGGGCCCTGCCCTTGCTGCTGTCCCGGGGGAGCATCCCCTCTCCTTTCTTTCCCTGCAAACAGCCCACCCCTTGTAACCTTGCTGTAGGAGCCAGGCTTGCCTTTCCCGGCTCTCAGCTTTCCGCCCTGCTTCAGCCTCCGTATCCTCCTGCACACCTTCCACGTCTTCCTCTTTCTTTCTGCTTTTCAGCATTTAAAGGGAGTGTTGCCATGTGCATGTAAAAGGAGAATCTGCTCATGCCAGCATGGCAGAGGGCATTGTTAAACTGGTTCGCCCCCACTGTTGGTATTTCAGGAGGAAGGCCAGCGCAAGGGACAGCAGGCAGAGAGGAGCAGCCCCTGTGCTTGCACCAGGGGAGCAGGACATGTGCAGCAGGTGTTGGAGTCAGCTCTGTTGAGCAGATTGCAGTGCTCCTTCCACGAAGAGGCACTGATTGGTGAGAACAGCCATTTGAAAAATTACACAAAGATTTAGAGCGGAGTTTTCGCATATAAAATTGCAGGCAAGATGTTGTGATTTGCACTGGCCCTGAACTGCAATGTAGGTCTGCCTCACATTTTCCCTTGAAAGTAATCAACCTAATGAGCAAAAACTGTGAGTGTGATATTAGAACATATCTATACATTTTTTTTCTTTCCTTTTTCACATAAGAAATGAATAAAATGAAGGCAAATTTAATAAAATTCAAAGTTAACCCTAATTTCTACTACCAGCAGCATACACAGCTCTTCCTTTATGCTCATGGATTTTTTCCTCAGAAAAATTAGGCTATCTATCTTAAGAGTTAAGTAAAGCTGATAAACATTGTTTAAATCATTGCAAAGGGTGGGTAAAGAGATTTCCTCTGGGATACCAGCAGAAACTCTTTAAAAGTTCAAGGGAAGAAGCTTCCACAGCTTTCCTGGTGAGACAGTCCTGTGGCTCATTAGTGCTCATTGAGTCTTTCCTGCTCTTTAGGCCCACCCTTCCTTTATTTTCTTATGGTGAGATATTAATTTGCAATAATAAAGTATAACAGGAACTGGTCATCTTTGCAACAAATCAAAACCCTATGTAATTTTGCATACTGCTGCTAATGTTTTCTGCTATAATATCCAATAATTCTTGCTGACTAAAATACATTTTTGTCCTGCTCCATATGGCAGTGCTTTCTTAGGGAAATGAAGTTGCTTTGTTTGGTTTGAAATAGGAATAAAACCTAACAGAAACCTTTCCTTGAACCTTTCTTCTCTGTCTAAGCCTACTTGCATGTATAGTAATTCTGTATAAAGGTCACTTCCAATTTTCTTCACCCTGAAGGCTTCCCAGTAAAACCTCAGAAAATGTCCTGACAAGCTCTGCCTGACATCTTTGCCTCCAGTTTCAAAGCAATGATGACACCATCGTGTTTGCCTCCCTGGGAATCTAGCAAAAGCATGAGTGTGCACAAAGACAATCTTCACTCATTAAAACATATAGAGATGTCACACAGAGGAGTCTTTTCCCCTTATCTCCAGATAAGATTTTAAAGAACAGAAAGGGGGGAAAAGAGGAGAAGACCTTTAATGCACTGTCTTTTATATTAATGATTTCCATAGGACTTTCATCATAGCCATCTCAAGTTTCTTAAGATCTTATGGGCTGTTTAATCACACATGCATGTACCATCACCTGTTAACTGCATGAAACTTGGAGGCTGAACATGTAACGCAGGCATACAGTTTGTGAGTTGCAATGCTGTGGAGTGCAGTACTACGGTAACCTGGATGACACAGGTCATGAAATTCTGGCACTGCTGTCAGGGAGTGAAAGTCATCTGACTTCAGTGGAAACACGCTGACCTGTTTCCCAAGCGAGTTTGGCCTGGAGCTGGGTTTCTCTGCAGACTGCACAAACCAGTTTACACTGTGCAAACTGTCCCACAGGAGCAGATGGGTCCTCGCCGCGTTGCCTCCTCTGGACCCCTGTGCCCTTGTCCCTGCCACCACTGTCGATCGCCAGGGCCTGGCTTCGGGGGAGTAAAATACACGTCCCACAATTGTTTTTTCATATTCTGTTTAGCTCCTCTTTTTTTTTTTTTTTTTTCAACAAAACACCTCGTTACATCAGATTAGTGAAAGGAAACAATTTGCCAGTTGGCTGGTTTTCAGCATACACTGAATGCAGTCTTGAATAGTTCCCATAATATTAATGTATGGTGTCTTTGTCCTCAGGGCATTTGCTATTGCCAGATGTTTCTCCCTCCTCTTGCTGTGCGAAGCTCAAAATTGCAACATAAGCTGCAAAACACATTCCTTTGTTTCTTAACTCCTGCACCCATATTTTCACCTGATGTTAATCAGCATAGCTGAAATCAGTCTAGGGCAGATATTCAGCTCTTCTGGAGATATTCTGCCATGCACCTGGGTCTGTCTGGTTGGTTGCTCTTAAAGCCCTTGCAACAGGATAGATTTCTGTGCAACCCTCCCTTCTCCTTCTCCACAAGTATGCAAAGCAGCACTTGTGTCTTCAGAGTCAGGGATTTAGCAGATGGGGCAAAATCTGCTTAACGACAAAGACAAATAGCAGATAATGTAATGCAAGTGAGGGTGGAAATAATGCATTTACTATTGTAAAAGGACAAAATCAAAGCTGTATGCTTCCATATTCTTCAGTTCCTGAGTCTGCCACGGCCAAAGTGAAGTGGATTTCATACGCTGAAGATACCTGAGCAGCAGGCGGTGAACATCTGAGGTGGTGGGCACACTTGGTCTTTGGGACCACAGATGGTCTTTGGGGATCTGTGCCCACGGAAAGGGTCACCACCGCCGGTGGCTCATCACTGCTCTTCTCCCCCATGTTGCTACACAGTTCATGTGCTGCTCCCTTACCTCCCACAGTGACCAGCAAAATCAGGTGGGGCAGTTTGAGCGGCAGACATTACTGCCAGGCCTGTTTTCCCTCATATGAACCCCTCCACCAGCAGAAGACTGGAGGTAGCAACCATGGGCTGGGTGCTGGTGAGCCTCTGGAGGCAATCACATCTCCCACCGGTACGCCAGGATCTGGCAGTATGAGTGATGGCCCTAAACATCTTCTTAATTGGCTTTTTTTCAAGAGCAGTGCTCTGCAAAGATTACAGTACTGAGAAAGGTAAGTCAGTGGGGGCCTGTGGTTGAGTTAAGGTCAATGGGTTGCTTCATGTGTGTCCTGTGGCTGAGGGCAGACACATTTCAGTGCTTTTATTTTTTTAAACATCAGATGAACACTGAATTTTCAGATTTTCTGATGTTTTTATCTTTGAGAAACCAAAGCCTATTAAAGATATGCTTTCTCCTGCTCTGTAAGCAGTTGCTAGCTATTTCAGTCCAGGAGAAAAAAATAATTCCTTTGAGAAAAGTAATGATAGCTCCTTCTCAGTGTCTGGTTTTCTTAAAAGTGGGGATCTAAAGGCAAGTCCTAACTGTGGTCCCCTTACTGTCTGAAAAAAGTGCTTGCTTTCTTAATCCAGGTGCTTGGTAATAGCAAACAATAGCTTTGCTATTTCTTTTTTCCCTTTTGAAGGGTATTGACAGTTTTCTGTTGCTAAATAAAAAGAGGGTTTTCAGTTAAGCAGGCTGATGAATGAGGTATTGTATCAATCTATACTCATAATCAAAATGAACGGTGCAAAACAGATCTTAGCAGCCTTTGTAATAGCTATAAGTGCTGCATTTTGTAAAGGAGTGATTTTGTTGGTACAATAACACTTCATCATATCTTGAACAAAGCCTGTAAGGTGATATTAGGACAGATAAAATAACACTTTAGAGAGTATCCAGGGCCAACAGAACATCTATACAACCGAGTAATTTCTGAAGTTTCTTAAGACTCAAGGAAATTTTAGCCAAGTCTCTTTCCTGAAGAGAATCTTGGAGTAAAATGTTAATTTGCAAGTTGCATTGTAAATACATAGGTAGCTAAAGATGTTAAATTATTTCATGGAGCCTTGATGTTTTTACAATGACCTTTTATTTGAAGTAATGTGAATATTGGAAAAACACTGCTGCAAAATCTAGCCAGAATTTTAATGAATTTGTCTGATCTGTGCTCGCATCTCTTTCACATTCATTTACAAGGAATGTCAGGACCTCTGACCATATTGCATAAGTCTTCACTGAAGCAGTAATAAATCATATCCTTCCAAGTCCAGGAGGGCTGAAGTCTAACCCATGGCTGGCTGTGAGGAGTCCCTGCTGGGGCTGATGCTGCCAAGCATCCTCCTCCCCAGGAGAATGCAGATGGCCAAGGTGATGGGAGGTAGCACACCCTCAGCACATCTGGGGATGGCACCCAGCTGGGGAGGGGCTGTGGGACACTGGAGAGCAGGGCTCCGCAGGGGTGCCTGGACATGCAGAGGAAGGGGGGCAGCAGGTCCTCTGGAGCTCAGCAAGGGTGAGCGAGGTGCCCTATAGCAGGGCAGCACCAGGGCTGGCTGCTGGAGGGGCTCCCAGTGCCCAGCAACGTCGGTGGTGCTCGCAGTGGGCAGCGCTGGCTGGGCTGCATGGGCCAGAGCAGGGCATGAGTGGCTGGGTGTCAGCTTGAAGCTAGCCTTACTTTGAGGCCTGTTTTGGGCCAGATGGACCAAATGACCTTTTGAGGTCACTTCTAACCTAAATTACTCAGTTATTCTATTCATGAGGTAATAAAAGTTATTCATTAAATAAATAAATGCAGTTCCTCCACTTTGAATTTTTTTGCTTACCCTCTGACTTGAAAACAAAACCCAAAAACATGATTTAAGAGACCAGTCACCACGTAGCAACAGTATACAACTCTTGAATTCCAGCTACTTCTAGAAAGCTGATGTAATACAATCAAAAATAATTTAGTCCTGTGTTTGAATAACAATGAGGAAAGTATGTCCTCTTGGAAGATATTTAGGGAGGGAGAAATTGTTCATTGTGAATTATTTGCTTGATTCTATTTAATATTTTATACTCATGTGCAATTTGGGATCACAGGAAGCATGGAAACTAATACTTTCATCCAAGACCAGTTTCTGTTATTGGCAAAAGCCTGTGTGACTGAAAGAAATTCTGCATGATGAAGGCACTTGGGAAAAAATTGTTGATAGCAGAGTGATGAAGTCTCTCTTGTCCACCCTTGTTGCACTATGCAATCCTATTAACTCCAGTGAGATAGCATGAGTAAAACAGCCAGTACTGGATTACTTTGACTTGCATAAGAACCATACCATACACTAGGGAATGAAGAGGTCAAGAAAAGGAATATTCCACTCCCCAAACTCTGTTCTTTGCTGCATAATTGGCTATAGGTGTAATAGGAAATTATTTTTTTACCTTCCTCAGGCTATTTTAATGAAACACTTTAGTTATATTGGTATAACTATGTGCACGTGCACTCTTTTTTATCATAAAAGTGTATTTATGTGAATTTCAGTAATGCTGGGTCCTTTTTTCATCCACAATTAAATCAACATTAACCTCTTCTGTTCTAAAACAATAATACTGGCTCAGAGTGAATATTTAGTGAACTAAAATCTGTTTTGATTTTCAGTTTCAACATATGTGAAATCTGGCCCAGGATCAGACAGGGGGTGGAACATGCTGTGGTCCCAATAGTAAGTGGCAAATTCTTCTGTGCGTCCCCAGAGGCGGTGGGTTGTGCTGATTTTGGTTGAGGAGTTCTTTAGACCTACCAGATGCTCTGAACCCCACTCTTCTTTGTACAGTTTAAATTTTTGTCCGTGTTGAGATGAAGCATGATATGCTAACTTAATTATCTTCAGCGAGCAGTTATTTCCCAGGTGAATGTGTATGACTGATAGTTGTAAATCAGAGTGTAATTGTTTCTTATTAATCAGCAAGTTTTGGTAAATAACCTGACTTGCCAAAAAGAAAATCAAGTTCAGAGCTATGTGTGGTTTGGGGTTTGCTTCCTTTCCTCCTGATGTGCCCAAATTGGCTTGTTCAGCAGGGTTGGCTCTCTGTGTTGCTGTGATGTCTACCTGGACCTGCAGGTAGGACATCCGCCTGCAGATGCTGCCAGAGCGACTCCCAAACGGGACTGTTACTCTTAGCCACAGTCTTTTGGCAAGTTTGTCTACACTGGTTATGCTTTTGTTCATGTGTTGCTTCTAAGCACTTTAGCCATTAAGAAAATTACTGGCAAGCTTGTGATAATTTATACAGTTGCATAATGTTTCTCATGTGCATAATGTAATTCACTGAATTTTTTATAATTTTACCTTTTCCAACTAGGGAAATTATTTTATATCAACTGAGATAAGCAATGTAGAGCCACTGATCACAAGTTACTGCATTTTGAACAAGCCCAGAAATTCTTGGCTTTGTTTCAAAGAAATATTGACCATTTCCTGCCAAAAGTAAGATGACAATGGGTGTTCCTTCTTCCCAACCACACCCCAGCTCTGACTTCCACAAAGGCTTTACACTGCCCAGGAAGATGGTTCTCCAACAGTTCATTTTTATTTGCAGAGCAAATTGTTTAGCAAAAAGTTTCTGCTGTCTGTCCTCATTCACTGGATGAGGGGAAAGTGCTTTTTTTCTCTCAGACAGATCGTATCTTGCAGCTCAGGGATGAATTTGTGTTCTGCTGATTTTCCACTAGAGGCCCCCATCAGCCCAAATAACTAGTTGTTTGGTAGCTATGATTACTGGGCATTACTCGAACAGCTGAGGAGGATATGGCCTTGCCAGTTGGCCTCAGGGAAAGGCAGAGTCCCAGGTTAAAGGAAAATGTTTCTGTGAGCATTTTTTTTCTCAGAGAAATTGAGGTTTATCCAAGCAGGTGTGTTGTGAGAACCTGAAGAGGAAGGAATTTTTATGCCTTGAAGCAATGGCACAGAGATGGCAAGAATGATATAATCTAAAGTATGTCTACAGTTTTCGTAATGCGCCCATGGAGAACTTGAAAGAAGGTTTCCTCCTTCTGAAAAGACCAGCCTATGTACATCCAGCCATCTTGCATTGATGAGCAGACCTGCAAACATATTCAATTCCTGTAAACTGAAGAATCTGGAAATAAGATTCCTGGTTTACAAGAATCGCAGCAATAACAGGGGGAGGGTGGCTTCCAGCGGCCAAGGTCAGAGCAGGAGAAGCCTGGACTTCTTGGATTGTTTCGCTGGACATCTTGTTTAACTTGAGGGCCAAAGCACTGCTTCCTCTGATGAAACAAAACAGTTAAACCTGCAAGAGCTGCCAGGATTCAGTAAGAATTCTGTTTTTTGTTTTTGCAAGTGATTTATCCCTTGAGCTTAAATTATTGGTTTCTTGGGTACACTCTGAACAGTTAGAATACCTTTGTGCCTTTACTTTGGCGTGAATCTCTTCCGCTATATTATCAACACCAACACTTCCTGTGATTGAAATTATGTTTGCGATATTCTCAACAACACTAGCATTACCTTTAAAACACATTCTGCAGTGTGATAATGAAACAAACCAGCAGTTATCTTTTAAAATCCTTAATTCTCTTGAGTGAAAATAGCTAGGAAGTTGAAAGTACCTGAAATACACAAAAAACCCTATGAAGTTGTTAATGCATCATTGCTATAATAGTTTGAGTCTCATACTCCTATTCTTGCAACTGTGGTTGCTCCTTGCTTGAAACCATTATTTATCTATTCTCCTAGGAGGCTAAAATATCGTTAAATCAGGAAAATATAGCTAAAACAACTGATTTTGTTCAATATATTTCTGGAAATTATACACTCCATTTACTGCAGGCAGACTTTATTGCAAAATGAAAATTTGGGCTATTTTGTACTTGGATTTCAGTTTCATACAGCTCTTTCAAATAATATGCAGTACTATTCTGGAAAAAAGGCTGCATTTATTTTCTTTACACTGTTGTGGTACAGTTTTAACTATATGCTTTATGGTGAGTAGGGCATAAGGATGAAGGTGGTCTTTGTGTTTACATTTATGCATGGCTGTTGTTCAACTGTGCTTGCTGGGACTGATTCCATGCTTACAATTAAATATGTGTTTCAGCGCAGAAAAGGCATGATACAGTGGGAACTTGGGAAAGGGACTTCTTTTAGCCTCATAAACTCAAAATAGTCTGCTATTTAGACAGCTGTTTGTGTCTTACATATCCTTTAAAAATCTTTCATAGCTTATCAATCAATAATGATTTGCTTAATGTGTTACTGATCCTACCAGATAAAGATTACTCTTAGAAGGTGGTGAATTGGAAAAATGTTTGTTGCCTATTGCAACAAGCAAAATTATTATGATGTATTTGAAAGCACAGCACTGAGTATAGGGGAAGGCTCTTTCAAGCAACTTTAAACATCTGGATGATGATTACGTACTTTAGCCAGACGTGCTAGGGTTGTATCTAAGTGAAAAGGCAACTGGCAAAAAACCCTCTAAAAATACATTTGTTGTTTCACGGAATGCTATAATACTATATGCTTTATTCTCAGAAGTGTTCATGATCTCAGACTGTGAATTCACAGCAAATCATAGAATCATAGAATCATTAAGGTTGGAAAAGACCTCTAAGATCATCAAGTCCAACCATCAACTAACACCACCATGACTCCTAAACTAGGCCCTGGAGTACAACATCCATACCTTTTTTGAACGCCTCCAGGGTTGAAGACTC
>WAAD01030020.1:5708-34547 GCA_013389945.1 Fregata magnificens
AGCATCATTATATACAGTTTTTATTTACACTTTCTAAACATTCACACAAAGTTGGTTAGATAGTAAATGCTGTGGAACAGTGGCATTGAACTTATGCCACACAGCAATACCTCTCCCATCCAGCTAAAAATCTTGCTGAGTTTTTTCCCTCTAGCAAGGGGAAGGAATGCAACGATGCTTGCAATCTCAGACTGAAAATAAAGGTAGTATTTTAATCTAGATACACACGTAGTGAAAGCCGAGCATAATTAAGACACTCAATCTGTTAGGAAGAATAACAGACAGCCATTCTTTTAACATTCCAATTGTTAAGTATCTTAGCACAAATGAAAGACATGTATGGAGAGCAGAAGTAAAGAAAGAGTCCTCAAGTTCTGCACACAGCCTCCAAATCACACTTTCCCACATATTACATCCCTGCCCACAGATTTCACAGTGAAATTAGGTTTCAGGTATAAAGACTCAAAGATGACTGCAGCAATTTACATTCAAAAACTATTGGTTCATATTGCTGGGAAGTCAATGGTGCAACAATTTATCCCTCAATACAGAGGTGTGGGAGATCAGATTTGCATCAACTCACATCTTCTATATCTGAAAACAGTTTCCTGTGGCCAAACTGAAAATGTTGTTTTTGAAGAACTGTATCACCACTAGAGAGCTACCAATAATTTATTCAGCAATACCAGTTAATGTCCTCCTGTGCTCATTATAAATCTGTAGCTCTGTACCTTCTTTTAGAAGTTAATTTAAATGCTTTTATAATTGGATCATAATGTATTTTATTAGACTTTTTAGTTCAGAGGCAAAGGGCAAGAATAGCTTTGCAAAGTATTTGTGGTATTTTAGCAATTCTTAAAAAGGCAAGAAAACCGATCCTAGAGAAAACCGTTTTGTTCTCAAATTGATTCAACTTAGTTTTAAACAGTAGACAGCTTACCTTGAACATTTCTGTTTAATACTGGCTCTTGGTGGTTCCTTGGTTTTTGTGATTTTTTGTTCAAACTACCAAAGTAAGTGACATTATATTAATTAAATTTGTGTTACAATGCAACATTTCTGTACTCAAAACCCAGAAACATTTGATGCTTTCCAAAGCATCAAAAGTAATACTACAAAAGAGGTAATGCAGCCTACATAAGCCTCATGAAGGTCTACCTGAAATTATCTTCTACTGCTACAACTTGGTGTATAGCAATACTTCTTTATCCGCAGAAAAGACAGGTTGAAAGGTAACACAAAGTCAGGAGGAACTGGAGGCTGTTTTGCTTTACCAGTGGGCAGGAAGAAAACTGTACAATATTTTTTTTTTTTCTTCTTGCTTCTCACAAACCAATACTGCTCTGGGAAGAAGTATCCATCTTCCTGTGACTCTGTAGCGCGTAAGAGCACTCTTCCAATACAATTATTTCATTTAGCAAGATTAGCTCTGAGTTAAAGCAACAGTTCCTTTCACGTCACACAAGCGAAATATAAAACAAAGCTCCAGTTCCCATCCATGACAATTCTAACCAATAGCATAAGGTAATGCCTGCTCCACCAGAAGAACAGGTAAGAGGAAAACAGGTAATTAATATTCCTAAATAATGCTCAGATTCTGTAGTTAAGATAGAATATTACTTACATGTTTGCAGTTACATTCTCATCTCTACTTTATCTCCTTTACCAGAGTAAGTATCTTAAAGATTATTTTCATATTTTGTATGAACAGTTACTTACTTCACATTTTACCAGACCAGAAGAACTGAAAATAACTATTTTTGAAATAAGGCCTGTACAATCAGGAGTGAAACACAATTCTTGAAGAAAATCCTGTAGGAGAAGATGATACACACAACAAAGACATTTAAATTCATACAAAATCTACGTTCTTATACAGATCACCGTTTCTTAATTTGAGGTGATCAAGGTAACTAAAGCTAGAACAGTCCTAAACTCTTACTGGATGAGGAAAGCAAGCGACAGCTGACTTGTCAAGGACTGCAAATCAAAAGGATCCCAGATCTGTGGCATATACCTGTTATTCCCAAAGCTATAGCAAAGCCCCTCCTCCTCCAACTTCATGTTCAAGAGTCAACTTTAAGAACATTCTTTTATAAGTTCATACTCTGCCTGAATTTCCCTTCATTTTATACTGGCTGCTGCTAATGTATTTTGTAAAATTCCTTTAGACATACTCAATACTCAACTCAACTGTTGCTTCAACAGGAAGACTGTAGAAGGAATAAAACTTCCATATGGGAAGATGTAAATGATGCAAGATAAACAGGTTAAGCATACTAAGCCTTCACACAGACAGGCCTTTCTTCTGCAGACAACAGCAAGCTTTACCCACACTTGCATGTCAGACAATTTAGCAAGAGACTCCTCTTTCCTGTCTCTCCTCCTGCCATTGTCATGCAGGCGGAACATCAGGTTGCAGCACTGCACTTATCAGAAACCAAAGGAATGTTATAATCTTGACTAAGAAAAGAAAAAAATAAAATGCTTATTGTCTGACACAGCTCTTACCTTATCATTTTTATCACTGTAGTTTGTTGTTTTCAACTTTTTCCAACAGCTGATATGAAACTCCACTCTACATTGCTGACAGCAAGTAATACGTATAAAACCCTAACATTGAGAAATAATATGAATTTAACATCTTTAAAAAAAAAAGAAAACAGTGCACAACTTAACAGTAGATAGGATAAAATGGTGTGTTCCAGATAGCTCTTTAATATGAAAGGGGGCTGAAAACATATAAACATGAAGTTTTATTTCCCAAACCCTTTTAAACTAAAAATTTACCTTAAAGTCTGGGTCTGTAAAATATATTTGGATTTTGGAGTGGCCATGGCATTGCTGATACCGACAAATTGCATCCGGTTCTGGAGGGAACTTGCATTCCTCAATACAATTCTTTAAAATCAACTGAGAAACACAAAATGATATAAGACGAATTGCACAGAAACCAGGAAAAGTTTCAGTATCTACTTACAAACTTCTAGGTAACTCTGCAGTGAAACACACATCTCTTTTTGAACAGCAGATGACTAATACCAAAAGAACAACTCTTTTCTACTGAAAGCTATGGAAGATTGTCCTTCTATGGCAAAATATTCAAAAGCTCGTTTGAACTGCTATCAGCTAAGTACTCATATCTTCCCTGCGTACAGGTTTACCTTGGACCAATGTTTTACATGCTGACTAATTCCAAACGCATGAGAATATAGTAAGTTTTCCATTGCCAAAATGATGAGCCAGATTACTCAGATAACATGACAAAAATGGAGTGCCTGCTCATTTCCATCACTTCAGGAGTGCCTCACCTGGAATCTGCATTACAGAATCAAGCACATTCCCAGGGACAGCTCAGACCTGGCCCTGCACTGGAGCTAGTGAGATCTCCCAGAAGAGCATCTGAGGTAAAGACATTTCAGTGGCTTTACATAAAGTCAGTTCCAGCCCCACAGGGTTGGCATTGAGCCCAGATTAATAAAACATTATTAGAAACAAACAGACTACCAGCTATAGCCTTTCAGATATTTGCATCATGGTCTCCATAAGTCCCGGACCACTGATGTATTACTGTGGCCAGACTACTGTGGTGTCAGCTGGGGGTCTGTAAGAAATCTTTACATCAGTTTTTGTTTAGCAAACAACAGTACTGTTGCTTCTACCAAAACCGAAATAGGTCAGTATAGTATAGCCAAGTTCATACACTGAATAACCTAGCAAGTTCTACTGTGTCAAACTGCCTCTGTGCAGAGAAGCTCATGCGTCTTGCCTCTCATGGCATGGTTTATCCAGAAACCCTTCACAAATAACAGTGACACAATTATAGTTTAAAACCAATAACAATAGTAATAATAATTAAAAAAAAAAACCAAACCTGTTCTGTGTGAGAAAGCACTTTGTGGTGTCAGAACCACAAGTTAGATTTTTCAAGTCAAACAAGGAGTTTTACCATACAACTCCCACTGCATCGACCAAGAACTACACAGTCAAACTCTTCTATCTTTAAATATAGCACCACTGCTGAAACGTTCAACTTCACATTTTTGCTAATTCAAATTTTTAACTGGTTCTCTCTAGCATTATGTTGTGTATAGTATTCACATCTACTTAAAGTTTGGTAACATGCAACTAAGTAGTTAATGCATTGTGAAAAACCTGGAGCAGATTAGAACCATATTATTACATAGAAATACCCAAGCATAGAGCCTGACACAGATCCCTCACCCTTGTGTTATAAATGGGATGCCTCCGAGGTGTTCAAATTTGTCATTGCAAGAAGAGTTCTGCTCTACAACGACCAGGCCTTGAGGCTGACAACACTCTAGACAATGAGCAGCAGCGCTTGCACTGGCTGCTCCAGGCTGAAACCTCCCTTTCACCACTCATCTTTCTTTGGCCTTGACAACAGGGAGGCAGGGAGGAAGAAGACAACATTTTTTATTTTTTTGGAAAGGCTATTTGACAGAACAGGTTTTTATACCTTTTTTTTTTTTTTTTTAAACATACCTGTAAATTCTCTGTTCGTGTCTCTTCAATGACTTGAGATGTTGTGGGCCAAGTTAATACTCCAGGTACAATCTTGTGATTAACCATTGTTTGTGATTTCATGAACTGATCAAGCGCATCTGAAAATCTGAAGTTTGAAACAGGTACATGTTCAGATCATATATTAATAACTTCTACATGGCCTGTAATACTTTCACAATTTATTTCACGATCCAAGGAAAAAAAAAAATGGTAACCGCAAGAGTACGTGGAATGAAAGAGCACCTGATTCATTGTTATCTTTTTAAGGACTCTTCAGTATAAAAGACTCAAGGTGTGAGCCAGTAAGCCAGCCTGGGTGAGGGGCCCAGAGTCCAGACACGGTTATGAGGCAGACTGAGAGCCTGTGCTGCTATTCAAGGGTCCCATGAACACGGGTGTGCTTGTCAATCTAGAGAGTGAGGGCATGCGTATGTTCACTAGTGACCTTCAACACTGACCAGCCAGGGAGGAGGCACAGGACACTGCTACCTAACCTTGCATTTCACATGAGTTCAGGTAGTGCTATACATAGGAGCTGCTCTGCCTGGGATAGCCTGGGTGGCCAGCTGCAGTGGTGGTGGGGTGGTGGGGTGGAGGGGTGGGTATGTGTGCATGCACGCACGCACCTCTTTGGGACACACACGCTGCCTCACTACAGGTCAGAACTGCCAAGGGAAACAACAGCCACATCTGTGGGACTGGGACACAGACACCTCCTGGGTCTCAGACTGTACCTGGCTATGCTGCAGCTCTGTGAAGGAGGAATCCCCTCTCAGTGTCCAACACTCTCTGACCAGGTGCTTTTAGATATTCCCCATGAGGAGGATTTAATGTTTAATATCAAACTTATTTGATTTATTTGGCATTGTATTGGGTTTATGGGGCAAGGTTGGGCCAGGGGTGGGGGCCAGTGCTGCAGGGGCAGCCTCTGTGAGGAGAGGCCAGGGCTGTCCCATTCTAGACACAACCAGTTCCACTTGGCTCCAGTGAACCCACCATAGGGCACAGCTGAATCCCTCAGGCAAGATGGTGGCACCTCAGGGAAAGCATGGGTAAGAAAGGACAAAACATACTGCACAGCTGTGAAGCAAGCAAAAAAAAGCATGAGAAACAGCCCTTCAAGCACCAAGGTAAGAAGGAGGAAGGGAGGAGGTGCTCCAGGCACGGAGCAGAGATTCCCCTGCAACCCGCAGAGAGGGCCCCGCTGGAGCGGGTATCCACAGTGCAGCCGCGGAAGACCCCTGCCAGAGCAGGTGGATGTGCCCCAAAGGAACTGCGGCTGTGGAGAGGCCCCACGCTGCAGCAGGGGAGGAGTGTGCGGAGGAAGGAGCAGCAGAGAGGAGCTGTTACGGACTGAGGACAATCCCCATTCCCCATGCCCCACGCCGCTCTGGGGAGGAATAGGTAGAGGAGTCGGGAATGAGACAGTGAAGTCAAGCCTGGGATAAAGGGGGAGTAGGAGGGAGATGATTTTAGTTTCTTACTTTGTTTCCCACCATCCAACTCTATTTTAAAAGGCAATAAATTAAATTATTTTTCCTCAAGTTGAGTCTGTTTTGCCTATGACTGTAGTTAGCAAGCGATGTCCCTGTCTGTATCTCAACTCCTGGGCTTTTTCATCTTATTTTCTCCCCCTCCCCCGTTGAGGAGGGGAAGTGGGAGTGCAGCTGGGTGAGGGTCTGGCAGCCAGCCCAGATCAACTCACCACAGGCGTTACGGGGGATTTTGATTCAGTAGAGCAATACAGTGATGTACTGAAATCACAACACAAGTATAGCATAGCAATTGCAAGACACGGTTGAATCAATACAAACGTGATTCCCATTACCGGTCTCTATATGCTTACCGTCAGGACGCTGGGAAGAAATACCACCAGGAATACATGGGTTGAAGCCAGCTCAAGCCCTTTGCTCTCAAGTTTATTAGTTGTCCAGTTTCTGCACTTTATGTTCATCTGAGCCACGTATACACTCCCCCCCTCTCCCCATGCCGGTCTGGCTAGCTCAGGAAGACATTACTCCTTATCTGTTTCAGGGAACCCGCTGACTCACTTGTGCAGCTGCCTTATCTAAAACCAAGGTTATGCGCCAGTCTCCCTGTTGTTGAGATAAGTTAAGCTTTTTTTACAATAAATACATTTTTCCCTGAGATCATTGGGTTTTGCCCTTCTCCTATGAGCTCTCCTCTGCTGCAGGGGTGTGCTGGTCAGTCATATCCCCATGCCCTGGAGTCCGCTTGATTCAGCGGCTTCCGTTACATCCTTAGCAGTAACAAACTTAAAACAAACAAAGTTGTAATAAATCAGTCTGATGTATGAATTTAGTGACTAACAAAGAATAATGAAAAAAACCCCACACATGGTCTCAAATGAAAATATTTTTTGTATCAAATATTGAAGCTTTATATTATACCAACCTGTTTTGTCTGAAGTATACTTTTCCAATTCCATAGTATGCCAAACAACTAAATCTTTCTTCCTGGTACTGTTCAATTATTTTCTTAAACTGGTCTTCAGCTTTTGTCAATGCCTCCAAAATAAATTTAAGACAAAAATATGTGACACATTGCCAGAAGCTTTTCACTTTTCCCCTGATTTTTTTTTTGCTCCAGTAGTGGGTCAGTATGCCCTATTCCTTGATCAGTCTTATGAAGAGTAAAGGGAATTAAGCAACCTTGTGATCACACACAAAGGCCTCCCTTTTTTTAAAAAAGAAACTTATTCTGTAAACATGGGCTCCCTCTAAAATACTGAAATTAAATGATTGAGCTCACTGAGCTACAAACACCCAGACATTTTAAAATTCATTGTAAGACATTTAATATTTTTAAATACTGCGGGGTGGGGGGAAACCCACCCAAAAAACCCCAAAAAACCCACAGGTCTGTTTTGGTCCTTTCCAGAACCAAAAGCATTCTCTTTCTCTTGTTTTAGAAGCATAAAGTTTGTGTTAGAAAGACTAGTGCATAACCACATTACAACAAAGCTGAAGAAAAATAGTTGGCTATACTTCATTAACACTCAAGAATCTCATTTGAAAGCTTAAAAAGAAATTTTATTTGGTAGCTTAATTTATCCAAAACCATTAAAGATCTAGTCTCAGCTATTAAACTGTATGATTTTCTAAAATGTGACAAAAGCTTTCCTTCCCCATTCATTTTATGTCTGTTAAGATGAGACAAAAATGGATGATCAACTACCTGAACTAGAATTTTGAATAAAAGCAATATAGTGGCTTAATATCATACCTCAGGCTGTCCTATTCCAAGAAGAGCAGTGGCATGTCCATAGATGATTACAACATAATTAATAATACGAAGATTCAGTTGCTGCAAATAGAGTCAAATTATAGTAGTAGCATGCACAAAAACACTTTGCTGGTAACTAGAACATTACTGTCTACTGTGAATTGAAGATCTTCACTATAACAGAGAGAGACTCTTTTCTCATCCTTCTTATCATAGCCTCTACCCAGATCTATGTTACAATTACTGCTGGTCATTTGGCACGTGAAACGTCTGCTTTTAGAAATACTGTAACTACAGGCCTTACTATGTTGACCTCATGTAGCGCAGTGTGTCTTTGCTATATTTTATGTTCAGAATTGAGCAGATCTTTTTTTCTTTTTTAAAAATAATAATTAAAAAAACCCTAAGCCCTTTTCTCGCTAATAAACTAGGTCACAATTCCAGATGGATTGGTGCATTACTTGCTTGGACAGACTTCTTGTTGGCACTGCAACAGCCCTTACTAAAATGTGCAATGCATGTGCACACACATTGTCACACAAAACATAATACTACAGCACAATAATTTAAAGAAATCTAGGATGACAAACGGGTCAATGGCTGATTGGCTAGACACATATACACAAAATTTCACAGTATTCGCCATCAAAGAGCCATCTGACCTGAAGAATATAAATTCTTTTTACCCTACATTATCATGAATAAAGGTTAAGCTGACAATGGACAGTAGTTTCTTATCAAATAACATATTTGATAAGAATATCTTATATTATTCTTATAAGAATATTATTTTGGTAAACAGTTTTTAGACTGCATTTAGAAATGCATGTGTATGCTGAACATTACAAAAATACATCCTATGCTACTATCCTGTTCTCATTTGTAAGGTCCTTGGCATACGTATCAGTGAAACACCTGGCACTGTAGTCAACACCACAGGCAACAATTCAATAATAATGACTATTTTGGTGGAAGAAAAGAAAGAAACACGATACTGAAAGCATAAACTTCAATTACCGTAATAAACTAAGTTATTCCTCTCAGTTTACCTTTAATTCTGAAGGATTTAGAATGCTTAATAATTGTGAAAAGGCTTGTTCAGCACTGTGACACCGCTCGTCCATCAAGGCTGTATAACCATCACGAACAAGGGACTTAACCGCTTCTGGCAACATAGTTAAATCCACCTAAAATATTTAGGAAAACAGTAAGTCCACAAGAAAACAGTCTTTTCCTTTTTTTTTTACTTATCCAACAGACAACTGTTAAAATTCTGTATTCCCTACAGTTTCATCACAATTCCACTTTTAAAGCAGCAAATCAGGAAGATTTTTATAAAACTGTTTTAAATTCAACTTCCAAAAACTTAAGATTTTCATGGACCTACTGCTGCTAATCTCTTAAAAATCTAGTTTTTGTTCTAAGCTTAGATCCTTTTCTCTCCATAAAGTTTCAAGTTTAGTTCAAGCATCATTTTAATCCTTCTTATATATATATACAAAAAAAACCCCAGACTTATGCTTTTCCCCACTTGTACACTCCATTTTGTGTACAAACGTTTTTTAAAAACCTGAGAGCTATTTCATTCTGCCTACACTTTTTCTCCATCTAGGTTAATAGTTAATGCTAGAAGGTTTCAGATTGCATTATGTTATCAGCCTTTCACTACAGATACTTCCTGAAGCCTGCAGGAATTTCCAGCAGTGAGACTGTAAATCAAGGCAAGTAGCTGCAGAATTAGGAGCTTCTATTCTCTTGATCTGTTAAAACACTAAAATAAAAGTAGCTTTGGGAAGGAGATCATTTTGCCAGGGTAGAAGTAACTCAACTATTTGAAAAGCTCCTCCACCACCTACTCCTGCAATCACANAAGAACAAGGAAGCCCACCTGTGTATTTTAGGCCACTACCTCATTTCAGTATGAATTAATCTTCAGTATGAAGCAATCCTGCTTTACAAGCTTTTCATTAACTTTCCCCCCCCCATATGTTAAAATTTGAGCCTGGGATTCTGAAGACAGGGTTGTGGGCAGGGAGAAGTTGAAAGAATGGGAAGAATGGAACATAATACTTTTGAGTTGCCTGATTTTTTTTTTTTTAACATTATTCTAATGGTGTACTTAATTGTATGCCTGTGGACGGAATTAGGCTTTTGACATACTAAATTTAATGCATGTCCTGAATGTATTTTCCTGAGCACCTATGAATTTCGATCTTACTTTGTTTTCATCCTGTCAATTGACCAAAAAGGACAAACATAAGAAAATACCTATGTCTAATGTCTAATGACATTTATAAACAAAAGTGGCAGAGACAGTGGAAACTACAAACAGATACAGAAAAGACCAAAATGCAGAAGTGAGGGAATGAAAAAATTATTAAGACTTATTTTAATTTCCTAGAACTATTGATACAGGGTGATGCTGTCAGAGCATATAGTTATAGAACAGAACAAATTATATTAATTTAATGTTAAGCTACATGACATATCAAGCTCATTAAGCCAACTAAAAACGTTACTTTCAATACTAGTAATGCATTAGCCTTACAGAAATAGGTATTTTAAAGGAATTAAGGGGTCTTACTGCAGGCCGAACCTGCACCTTCTCCTGAATCCAGTTCTCACTTATGAGGTAATTAATCAGAATAGAGTTTTCTGGTTTCTACCTCCCCAAACTAAACAGAGAGAAAATGACTAATTATGTATGTCCCCATGACTTTGTTCAAGAGCCTCGGCATGCTCATCACGCATTACTGATAAGACCTGAGGAGGAGAACTCTCAATTTATGAATTTTATAGCATATTAAACAGCCATTCAACAAAGTATACTATGATTATTTCCAAATGTATGGATCAAACACGGGAAAGCATATTTAGTCAGAACTTTGGGAAGGGTATTATAAACCCCTGGATGATTCCCAGCAATTTTTGTAGTTTTTCTTACAAATTAAGATACAAGGGAGCTATATTACTAACTCATGTTTCTAGCTAAGTTATTCTATGACTACACTGAGTTTTGCTACACTAATTTCCAGTGTGAGGTCTTACAGGAGGGAAAGGAGGAAAAGCAAAAAGATGACTAATAGCAACAAGACGGTATAAATCAGTGTAATCACATAACCTTTGTCTCCTGATAAAAGTCAGGCTAGGTACGAAGTGGTAAATTTTTGAATGAACCGAGATTTTGGACAGTGTTACTAAACGGTGACAAATAATTTATGTTTAAGGTCATATGCTAATCAAGTCCCAGTTACCTGTTGCACAGTACAGAAGAGTTTATCTTGGATGGCTTTAGACTCTATCTTCAAATCAAGGTGATCTCTACAAATAACAGGACAATGGCATCATGAGGTTGTACGTGTACTTTATGTGGAGTCTTATTTTCAAGAAACAGAAATTTCTGCGCTTTTATCAACCACATCACATTTGCCTACATGCTAGAGATTATTATCACACACTTTCACAATCACGGTAACAAGTACTGTAACACTATCAAGTATTATGATATTATTCATATAGTTCATATACTTCTGGCTCGGGAATTGCTAGGGCTTCAGGGAAGCAGGAGTCTTCTCCATTATTTTATTTGTCTTCTTTTATCTTCTCCACCTTATTCTCAGCTGAGTTGATCTTATGGAGGGGTGGGATAGGTGACTAGAGAACTTCCCTATACCAAAGGCAGCAGTATAAGAAGGTATTTAGGCCTCTTTGCCCTTCTGTACTCTTCCTGAGTACAAGATCCTTTCTCCTAGCAGAACCACCACTTAAAATCAAATACATGTAGCAGCTATGCATGGTGGGGGCAGGGAGAGCAGAGAAGAGAGTAACAGTTGTTCTACCCAGCTCTTCCTTTCCACTACTGCAGCAGAAACACCATGCACAACTAGAGAATGGAGAAAGTATAATGAAGAGGCAAATTATTGCTTGACACTCAATAAATCCTCAATGCTAAGACTGCTACTCAATGCTTAATGCTACTATATTGCCTGTTGCTAACATATATTCAGTTCTGACCCACATTTGAAGGCATCAATCACTCATTATCTGAGACAAAATTCTTTACCGTGTCAATGGATTCCCTAGATTTTTGGAAGCCAAGCAACTTGCTAATTACAGAAACAGAGATAAGATTGTAACTGACCATGCACCTCACTTGTTGAGAAATACCGTATTTTTTTTATAGGCCTAATAAACTTTCCTGTGAGAGATGCAATTTTGCAGATGGTCCAGTTACTTTGAAGAGGATTTGTTCCCGTTGTGAATTCTAATGTTTCCCCCCCCCCCCTTAAAGTGAAAGGTGAAAGAAATCAGTAGCAACCCAGTTAAATAACATAAATGACCTCTCCTGTCACAAAGTTTCAATTGTCCTAGCTACAGTGTTATTCAAAAAGTCATGGAAAAACAAAAGGATTGCACTGCAATAAATATAGATTAAAAGATGGTAGGCTTTGTGGTCACACTTCAGCTAGGACTGGGGATAATCAGGTTCAGCTCCCAGGTTTCCTAAAGGCTCGGACTGTTCTACATGAAAAAAATCTGCCTTTAAAAATTATCACTTAATGGAAACTTTTATACTTCAATATAAACAGCTTATTTTTGCTGTACCCCTCATCTGTTTTTAATCATCCTGAACACAACTGAGAAACACTACCTGAAGAAGCATACAAGCAAAAAGGTACAGTCAGAGCTTAATTTGTCTAATCTCACAGCTCAGGTTAAACCACTGAAAGCTTCCATTCTGTGTCGCCTTAAGTAGTAAGTCGCCATTTGCCTCAGTCATCTATGAAACAAGTCAGCAGTAATAGTTCTTTACTCCATAACTATCTATTAGATGAGGAAATATGTTGGCAAATGGAATCACCTATAAATGCAGTCATTTCCCCAAATCTGTTTCGAGCACATTGGCCCCAGTATCACTGGAAATAATTACTTCTTTTGTTAAACCTTGTTTTAAATGTTGTAACAGATGGAAGCATAAATTTTGTCCATAAAATCTATAGTGCTTTTTATCTCAAACTAATTGAATTTTGGCCCCAAACTATCAAACATACTCATTTACATTCAGCAGGTTCTACCGGGAGTGTTCATGTACTTAGAAGTAGACATTTATATGCTTTAAGCGAAGATTCAAGTCTACAAACAACTAAAGGACTCTTTAGGTAAAAGTTCTTTTCTAGTATTCAATTCTGAGACTGACTTACAATGCTTTCCTCACAGTCAAATCTCTTTTTCTTAGTAAGCACATGAAGTGTCAGAGAAGTTTTAAAAATTATTTGGTATACAGAGCAGAACTAGTACAAAGAGGCCTTGAAAATAAGATAGACCTTGAGTTACATTGTGGTGTAAGTTTGAATGTAACAATTGGAACAAGGTTCCTATTATCTTTTGCTGTAAAGGAAGCACATTTTATACTATGGCTATACTGTGTGACTTGCTTTCGGGCAACAGTTTTTAAACAGCGGTTATTGACGTTATGCCTTCATTTACTAAAATTCAAGTGAGCTTTGGAAAATATTTAGTTTTCAAGTAATAACTCAGGCTTTTCATGAAAACTGGAATTTTGTGAACTTTAATCAGCTATCGTAACATGAACTATACCCTGAACAGTATGTAAACAATGTAAACAAAGCAATTAAAGAGCAAGCAGCAAGTCAAAGTTGCATTAACTCTTTTTTAAGTGCTACATAAAATAAGGCAAAATAGTAATAAATTAAAAAATAAATACAATTTCTTACGTCTTTTCAGAATCACCAGGTTTGGATTTTGGCCTTCCTTTGTTTTGATGACTTTGGTCTGTAATAAAAAAAAAAAAAAAAAAGTATTTCAAACAAAATGATCATCACCTAAGACAAAGCAAAAAAATGCACTCAGAACTCACATTTTGCTTTATAAATAATAGATCTTAAACATTTACAGTATCGAAAACTAACACAATTGGAAGTTTTTCAAAAAGCCACCTTTGAATGTTACAGTATTAATTTGTTATTATTTTTATTAAATAGTACAGGGTTTTATTAATCCTATAAAGGAGAAAAGATACTTCAAATAAACAGAAGAATCTTAAAATTCTGTAAGATACGATCTCACTCTACAATATTGTAACAACAAGTGGACTCCAAGCTAAAGAAATCAGTACGTTATACAAAACCACAGTTGATATTATTCACTATTAGTTGACAATTAGAATTTTTAAAGGGAATAATAGATCACTATGGATATCCCAGTTTGACTACAGAAATTTTACAGAAAGAGCCCGCTACTTCAAAAATACATTGCTAAAGGAGTTAAGTTCAACCCACGTTAATCTTAGAAATGTAAACATATGAGTCGGATTGAGATAAATGTCCCTGATTACAAAATAAAAGTGTTTGACATTGTGGAAATACTGGATCACAAAGACAAGAAAGAACCTACCATGTGATACTGATTCATTTCTAATTCCGAAACTTAATGCCAAAGACTTAACACAAAACTTTACTAATACACTTTACAACTTCAGAGATCTAACACTGTCCTTGACTAGTTACAGGGCCCTACAAGTTGAGTAAACAGTTCATTAGTAACAAGGAAGAAGAAAATGTATTTTAATACTTTATGGTAATTGGTCAAAACCAGGAAGCCATGCCATCAACTGCAAAATCACTCTCAACCATTTTCTGTGGAATTAAAACGTAACATCAGGCATCTGAATGTGTATATGCATACTCATGATTAAGTCAGGAAGTTTTTAATTTTCAAGAATTTTAAGTTAGAACTTTACAAGGCGTAAATGACTCAACAGCAACAGTTTCAAAATCCACTTATGGGAGAGCTGCCTTCTAGTAATCGGACGATTAGACAAGCAAGGCAAAAAATAGCATTTCTGGACTGGTAAAGAACCAACAAGCAGCTGACAAATCCAGCTGCAGAACTGCTGAGCATCACATGTTGCAGGTGTTCCTTATTACACATGGTAAATTGAAGGGGTGCGGAGCAGAAGATTTTTTTTTTCTAGTTAAACCTAATGGATTTTACAAGACATATAGGAATGCCACCTTCTGCCTCAGCTATCTGTTCCAAGAGGGGATAGTTCCAGCTATAATCTTTCAGAAGCAGTTTAGGAGGCAACTGTGGCTTCCTAATATTGGACACAATCACACAGACCACATACAGTCTAGCACCTGGATGCAAGCTATTCGAGCACTGGAACACAAACATAAGGTACAGCTACCTAAAATCATTAAATATTGCTTGGTTTATTATTACGCTTATGCTGAACTACCATAAAATCAAATTTGAAAAAAGGAGTTATTAATTTTATATATAAGTTTCAGTAACTATCTATGCTTAAAAATGTTTATTTCATGGTGCTTGGAGAAGTATTTTATACGATTAGATACAAAATACTGAAAAGACACTGATTGTGGAAAAATACAAATCTACCCATTTGAGTAATCTCACTCAAGCCAGTGGGATGTCTCATGTACTTATTTCTCAACTTAAATCATATGCGTACGCACTCCATGCCTTGTGCCACAAGTAATTTATCATTAAAAACTACTTAATGACATAAAATTGAAATTAATCAGAACAAAAAAAAAATCAAGCGTCATAAAGACTGAACATGTTCAGAATTATTTCTGAACCATTTATTGATAGTCACCCAGGAGTCTGACTAGGTGTCTGCTGAAACAGTTCATACGCATTAAAAACTCCAAAGCTACACTAATAATCATCACAAATTCCTCATAATAGAGACATTTAAATGATGGAAAACAATAATCCTTTTGAAAGCCAGAAAACACTTCAAGCATATAATCATTTAACCATTTAGAGATAGATATATTATCTTTTCGTCATTATATGGGTTCCTTTCCCTTAAGGAACTGATCTATCATTCAAAACAAAATCTTAAGGAACATAAAAAGGAATACAAGGCCTTCCCTCTCACCATCAAAAGAAAGACTTAATCAGCACTATTTTTTCATTGAATGATCTAATTTTAAAAGTCATTCAACAAAAATTATTTCAGAAACAATTTCGTACAGAAACTACTACTCCTATATACCACCCAACCTAAAAAGATACTATTTTCAGATTTTTAAAAAATACTTTTAAATAAAAGTAACAAGCAAATCCTACTGAATTATAGTTAAAATACTTAAGGAGATACATTAATTGAACAGCAAACATGATTCACTTACCCCACAAACATTTTAGAATATTAGTAGAAGTAGTACTATTTTTGCTAGACATTCCCATTAGGAGCAAAGAAAGATATTTAACGCAAATGTACACATGCTCAAAAAAATAGTACATGCAGATAAAAACTGAAATTAAAAAGGACAGTAACTTTAAGATAAGATACAGTGACATAAAGTTCCTTTACATTAAATCTCCTGCAAGTCTTAAGCCTTTAAGTGAACAAAGGCAAAGAAAAAGAAAGCTATTCTTCCCCACCCACAGTAAACTTGTATCAGCTAGTCATTCAGAGCGTAGCTCCTCCTTTCAAATCAAAGCCAAATGAAATATTTTCTTCTACATCAGTACCGACATAATGAGGGAGAGAGTAGGAGGAGGAAGGAAGAACAGAAAAAAACCCCTGAAATCAGCACGGGTTTTTTTGAAACACATTCAACGCAACATTTCATAGTCCTGTGACCTCTTTAGCCTAGAAGAATTTTCAGTTCTCTCCCAACATTCAGCCTTTCATTATTCCTCTTCCCTCCTCAACCTCTCTAAAAATCAGCTATCCTTCTGACACCCTGCCCTTGACCAGTATCGGCAGCATAGACAGACTGCAGACACCCTGCCCCCTGACCAACATGGGCAGCAGGACACTGCCCACATTATTCCTGTGAAATATGATTGTCTCAAGTCCCACTACTGTTGGTGAAGCCAAGGGGCAGTGCAACTCTTACCTGCATTCAAAAGGCATTTGCACAATTTGGTCTTGCTGCCAGGTGACCTGAACACCAAGTGTCCGTGGCAGTCCACTGGAGCCAGGGCATCACTTATAATCCTGTGTTTGCTATTGGTGATTGGGTGGGTCATCATATGGGTGCATAGCCGCTGATCTTTTCCACTGCCTCAATAAAGCTTTGTTTTATAACGTGTCGTCAGACTCCATTACTATTTGGACCACATCTTCTCAGTCAGGAAAAGGTCTGGATTCACTTAGCTGTCACTTGCTTCAAACACATTCAAAATTTCCTATGGCCTCTGTGCATTTCTTATTTTGCCCCTTCATACGAGCTACATATAGTTCCTCAAAACTGATTTGTATTCCAGAGCTTGACTTCCCCTTTCTAAAACACCTCCCTGATTTATGCCTTCTGTAATAAGTTCCTTCAACACTTTGCAGCTTCTTTTCTTTCTTCATTATCCTACCACATAACTCCTTTTCAACAAATTCATCTTGACTCTTCTTTTGAAACCTTTCCCACCTCCCAATACATCCTTTAATTCTTCAATATGTTCACACATGTCCAAAGTCCACAAGAGCAAGATCATTTCTCCTACTGCTCATTTTAAAATAATGTTTTGTAATGTTCACTGGCTTCCTAAAATCAAATTTTGAAGAGCTTCTGCACTTTGGCACCTATTCAGCTAAGCATTTAAGTATGCGAAGTCCAAAGAACAGTACGGTTGGGCACCAAGGACTTTAGACCATCACATGGTCAGGACTAGAAGGACCCACTGTCTTGGAGGTCACAACTTTAGAATACAGCATGAGCATGCAGCTGGTCCAGATCCAGTAGCAGTATTCCATACAAACATTATAAATAAGAACAATTTCTGAATGTCAGGGAAATACATTACGCCTTCTTGGTTACAGCCAGGTTAGCAGGTGATAAAAAATCCAAGCAAAATTCAGGAAAAGATTTCACTTTGAAGATCAGAACAGTTTGCACTTCACTTTCACCACAAAAAGTAACTCTGGCACTGTGGGAGTTTTGGGGGGCGGAAGCTGTCTCTATAAAAGGCTTGGGTGGAGGGTTTTTTTAATTCATTTAAAAAAAAAAAAAAAACACCAAACCAAACAACCAAACAACTATGAACAATAAATCACACCAACTTATACCTCTTAAAGTTTGTAGCTAAAGATCCACTCTGACAAATATTTTGTGGCCTTCTTCCTCTTTAACTGCAGGATTATTTTCTTAAGCATCTATATGGAGCTTTTCGTAACTACAAATGAATTATGAATATTGAAACTACCCACACACTTCTCTTAAATTTAGATCCCTTTAGATATAATATATATATGTCTCAGAAGGAGGGAAAGCATTTCTAGCCTGTGACTCAGCATCCTACTTTTTAGTTCCAGTTTCAATTCTGAATTCATCCATGTAAAGTAGATTCAAACTACAAAAGCATGAAGGAAGTACAACAGAAATACAGAAGAGAAAAAGCATCTAAGTAACTGCATGCTAACAGGAAAAGAAGTGAAATGTGATAGCTTACTGTTTTGAAAATAACACGAAATGCACTTTTGCTTATTAATAACAGCAACAGCAAGGGAAGAACTGACTCGGACTTGATAAACAGCAAAAATGAACTCACTTGGTGGAAACTCCAGAGACCAACCTTTGCTTTCTGTTCTTTGGATGTCAGTCACCTGAGGACAAATACATTAGTTTGGTTTTACACAGATAACAAGAAACAAACAGATATCTCTCACTAAATTTAAACAAAGAAAAAACCTAAAACACTAAAATTTAAACCAAGAAATCACAATAATACGGTATATTATGACCCCAATCAAGAGGTAAAGAAAAATCATTTCATTTATCAAAGTGTTTTTGTACGCTTATACTTCTTCCCCCCAAATTCATATCAATTTATATTATCTACTAGTCTGACAAGTACTAGGCTTTTTTCAGTAATATTAATCCTAAAGGAAGATAAATTTACACAGACCTACATTATGAAGATTTTCATAGCATAAAAGCAGATGAAAGTTTTTGTAAGACAGTCAAAAAATCTTCAAGTGCTTTTTGTGTGTTCTACGGATCGCTTGCTTTCTCAACAAGTTCTAAGTTTCATTTCCTTCCCTTCCATTGGTTTCATTTTCCCCACTAACAAGTCACCTTTTTTTTTTGCTGCCCCGCCCCCCTGTGAAACCTGAAAGGGGTTTTTTCACATGTGCATGCTAAATTGTTTTGACCTTGCTAGCAGATTCACATTATTTATCATCTTGTTTTCTATATTACATGGCTTATTTATAACATACTTTATAGACTAAATTACAACAAACAATTTATTAATTAGCTTACAACGATGATGGTAAAGACGATCAGAAAGAGGTACAAATGTTTCTTTTAAATTAACAATCAGTGTGAAAGAGAAGAACTGTCTGTAAGCAAACTGGAGGTTGATTATTAAATTTTTAACTCCATGCTGTTACAGCAGGATCATCACAGTCTGCATGCATCTAGCAAAGCAAACCACTCAGGAAAATTTATGCACAGGAATGGTTTACAGGCTCCCCATGATACTGGACATGAGACAGACACTAGCTGGGAAATTCCACTGACATCCACTAGCGAAACCCACCTAAAACAAGGTAAGTACCAACAAAATCCCCCAACTTTCCACTTTTTGTTGGGTGTGTGTTTGTTTTTTAAGGAATAAAAACAAACTGGTTTTGGCTGGGACAAAGTTCGTTTTCCTCAGAGCAGCTCGTAGGGTGCTGTGTTTTAGATTTGTGATTAAAACAGTGTTGATAACACAGGGATGTTCTAGGTCCTGCTGAGCAGAGCTTACACAGAGTCGAGGCCTTTTCTGTTTCACATGCTGCCCTGCCAGCAAGTAAGCTGGGGGTGCATGAGAAGTTGGGAGGGGCACAGCTGGGACAGCTGACCCCAACTGACCAAAGGGATATCCCAGACCACATGACATCATGCGCTGCAATAAAGCTGGGGGAAGAAGGAGAAAGGGGGGAAGTTCTGACTTACGCCATCTGTCTTCTCAAGTAACCATTATGCCTGATGAAGCTCTGCTTTCCTGGAAATGGCTAAACATCTGCCTGGAAGTAGTGAATGAATTCCTTATTTTGCTTTGCTTGTGTGCGCAGCTTTTGCTTTGCCTGTTAAACTGTCTTTATCTCAACCCACGAGTTTTCTCACTTTTACCCTTATGATTTTCTCCCCCATCCTGCTGAGCGGAGTGAGCAAGCAGCTGCATGGGGCTGAGCTGCCTACCAGGGTTAAATCACAACAACATAGTACACCATTGCACTCTCAACAGTTAAATAACCTTCTAAAAAGGCAGAATTGGAGGCTTTTGTTGATGGATTTCTTTGGTCACCCTTCACTAACATGTATCCTTAGTTTAATTATTTTTCAGGAACAAAAATCAACAATGAGCAGAGAACAAAGTTTACTCTATTAAGCTTCTGTGACGGATGCACTCGACTCCTTGACCAAACTAGTGGTAGTTTGGTTCAGGCTCCAAAGGAGGTAAAGGCCTAGGCCGTGACCAGGCCATGAACTTCTCTAGTTCCAACCTGTTCTTTGAAAATCCACAGAGGGACAGGGTGACACGGTAAGCCTTGATGTATATGAGCTTGGAAAGCTGAACATCGATCATGTGATTAACACATAAACAGCAGACGGTTCTTCCAAAATTAATTTGGTCAAGGAACAAAGGAAGTTGCAGGTACAAGGAGTCTCATGCTTACCTTTTCCATCGCACATAATTTGGCTACGAGCCAACCGTGTCATTCCATAAATATGACAGCCTGAGTGAGCTTTTTTTGAGCTCTCCTTCCTAAGTAGCTGGCAGCATGGCAGTGATCTCACCTTGAGTTGGGACACCTCTCAAAGTTACTCCTCGAGGTTGAGACACCCCTTACCAACTGCAGATCTTTAGTAAACAACGAATATTGCACATAACCTTGTATCACAGGGCATTAAGATCTTGTATTGGTAGCTTTGAATCATTATTGTATCCTCTGTGCAGTAGAGTAATAGATTGAACCTTGCCATCGGACTTTGTTAAGCCTCACTTTTACAACATCTTACTTCAGTAAAACCACTTTTGCTGCTACCTTTGGCAGTGGTTCTTTAAGCAGTCTAAATCTCCACCACAACAGCTTCACTTTCTCTTTTAAGCCTTCCTCACCAAAAAAGTTAATAGAAGTAATCTAGTAGAATATTTGCGCTTGTAAACTGTCTTTTAAATTGGAAGAATTAAAGAATTACAAAGGGCTACTAAAATAACAGAAGTCCATCTTGCATTTTAGCACTATACTACACTTGTTTTAAACACACAAGCCAAACAGATATTTGAGAACCACAAAACCCTAGTTTTAAATACAATCCAGTTAAGCATACCATTTAACCAACGTCTCTCCCATACGAAAGAAATCTGTTTACGGATCATGAAAAGAATGATCTATAACCATGCAAATACCTTAACATCACAATATCAGTGCAAAAGGATGCTCCAGTATAGCAGAAGCCCTGTACATGAATCAACTTTGGCTAAAGCATCTTCCACTGAACTCCATTACACCAGTACGCATTAACTGAATCGTCTCCTAAAGCCAAAGGGAAGCCCATGTCTGAATGCACACTGACAGGCAGGACTGGACAGTTGATTAAATTAGACATGAACCCAGTCTCACTTTGAGTAAGCCTGAAGAGACCGCTCTCCTCCTCATAACATAGTCTCCACCTTCTCATTCAAGCAACCACCTCCCACCCTCTTTCAAATCCAAAGTTCTGAACATAGATTTGGTAGTTAAATATTACAGGAAAAGTGCACTTGGCTGAGAAAGTACACAATTATTAAAACACAGTGGCTGCAAAATTTCAGCCACACCATTAAATAACACATTCCAGGATGATGAAAATCAACACAGTTAGTCTTGTAATGCCAGCTGTAGCGTAACTTACCCTGGTATCATGTTTTTGATGACAATGATGATCTTTAGGATCAGACTGTGTTCTCTTTCTGTCTTTTTCTATTTCTTTTTGTTCTTGAGAGATTATTAAATGAGATTCTGAAGAACTGCAGTCTCTGATACGTAAAAAGAGAGAAGCCTAGTTCTTCCAATGTTGATGTTTCTTCCCCATATTTAAGACACATAGCATACATGTATCATGAAAAAAAACCAAAGACTAATATAAGA
This sequence comes from Fregata magnificens, assembly GCA_013389945.1. Lineage (NCBI taxonomy): Eukaryota > Metazoa > Chordata > Aves > Suliformes > Fregatidae > Fregata > Fregata magnificens. The sequence goes on from WAAD01030020.1 coordinate 27,601, forward strand.
AGTCTACCCCTCATAGAGGTGTAGTGGTGTAAGCATATTTAAAAGATTTGATCAAACAGCCATTTTTTATACCTTCAAATTGCACAGTCCAAGGCTATGCAAAAATATAACAGAAAAAAGCACCGTTTTCTATAAAAGGGACAGGAACTGAATTACTGCACATTCTAAATAAATAAATAAATAATGGTGATTTTAAAAAAAAAAAAAATCAATCTTGCCCAAGGCCACATTTTATATGTGCAATATAGGAGGGAAACAAATTTAAGTTCCTCCAGCAAAAAGCTGTTCAGTAGCTGACTTACTGTACTGTTTTGAATAGCACATCACTACAAGTAGACCAATAAAAATCAAAAAGACCTTTCAGAAAAATGTTTAATACAAAAGTTATGGCACATGTTGTAACTTAGCTGAATCTGTGAATATGGAATCTCTCTTACTCTCTCTGGGCAAGGCAAAAGCACAGAATAGATGTGGCAAAACCAAGTTCCTACAAATTAGGATACACATTCATTTTTACCATTGCCAAAATGCATTTGCTAGTATTCAGTTCCTCAAATCAGCATAATCCCCCAGCAAACTTTGTACAGCAAAGTTAACACAAAAAAGTGGGTGTGATTGCACTGACATTTTCAGGCACCAAATTTCCTCAACAGTGAATTACTTCAAGTTGTGAGGACAAAAAAACCACAAAAACGTAACTGTTTCCTGTTATTTCCAACATGGGCAAAACTTAATGCTGAAGGAAACTGCTTGGAAGTGGAACACAACTCAGGATAGCATATTTAGTTCCTAAAAGTCCTCTTTACTCCTAGGCTGCACTCTGGTTGCAGTTCTGATAAGTTTATTCCTTTGATTTTTTTTTTTACTGATAGATAACAAAATTTAACCAATATCTATGCTATGTATTACTTAAATCTTATACTAAGCATTGCTAATTGAAAGAAAAAAAAAAAGAAGCAAACTTCACACTTACTTTTTCTCAAGAAGTGACTTCTTTGGTTTCTGTTTATGTTGTTTAATACCTATAGAAAATAGGAAGGGGAGCAGGGGAAGGAATTACCTAGTTTCAGAGGCAAGTTACCAATGAAGGATTTTTCCTATGTTCAAGGTAGATCTTGGAATCAGAAAAGGTTACCATTGATTTCTTCTAATGTCTTCTTTAACTTGTCATTTTGTTGAATAAGATCCTTAAGTCCATCGAGAATATTCTTGCATAGTTCCTGAGCTCTCTCATTAGCTTCCAAAGCCAGTTCGTGTTCCCCCAGTAATGACAGCGCCTTACAGAAATGGTAGTGACCCTACACGGACATAAGTTTGAATTTCAAGCATTCATTCACACAAATAAGAAAACAATTTATATCCAAAACAGCTGCAGTAGACAATACAAAGTGAAATTTAACATACTCAAAAGTTATCTACTCCACCTGTTTCAGGTCAAATGATGAATAATCAAGTTTTCAACTATTCAGCACACTGAAACAGAAAGATAATTCACTGGGAGTAGCATCTAGCCTCTGGCTTTGGAAAAGAGCAAATTTCCTTTTTCCCCTGATCTCAACTACTACTTTGCAACTTTGTAACTATCCCTTATTTACTCTTCTTTAGGCCAAGAATAATGACCAACATGTATTTCCCAATAATCAAGATTTTTTTTATTGTAAGGACTACGTGTATTCTTTTTAAAGCACTGTGATAACATAGCTATGCACAACAAATTAATAAATGTTTTCTTCTGTCTTTACACATGCAGAACACCATGTAACAACACTTACAAGCATGTCAAAATAACATTTTTAATATAAAAATACAAGCAAACTATGTACTTGGCTGACTGAAGCAAAATTCTTAGTCCACAAGGTACTGTGTTCATTCTACTGTCATTAGTGCTAAACGCAGATGAGAACATGTCACATCTACCTGGGTCAAACCTGTAATTAAGACTCTGGGTTCTTATGTTGGTTTACAGTACCAACAAAAGACGATTTTGAAATGTATACGAAACTAACCTTTGGCCAATTAGGCTTCAAAATAGTGGCTCTTTTTCCATCAGCAAGGGCTCTCCTTAGAGAAGGGAGGGAAAAATAAGAGGTATTTATTATTTATACTTCAGAAAAATCTACAGACCAGATGTACAAGACTATAAAAATACAAAGTGATTAAAAGAACAGGTCATTCACCTGTGTAAAGGCACGGTCAGATAACACTTCTTAGCTGAAACTTACCCAGGTTAAAATGTTACAGTCTCCACTATTTCAACCATCAGATATTTATTTCCTCTCCCTACCTACTAGGCTTTCCAGCATTTCTGCATATGTACCTACCCCTTAACTGGGTTCTAACAAAATGTTCCTTTAAAAAGCAAAGCCTTAATAAAAAAGTCTGAATACCAAACCTACATATTGACAGAAATCGTATTAGAGAGTAGTTAGATAATTATAGCTAGAGACTTGAGGGTGCAAGTATTAACTGCTGAGCACTGAAAGACAGCAACCTCCAAAAATTCCAACAACTGAAGCCTGAAGAACACGCCTGACTGACTTTTATATACGAGGTATTGCAGAATAACCGGAATTACAATTTTGGTCAGGTCAGAAGAGAAGCAGACTATCCCTGCGGCTACAGGAGAGAACACAGAGCACCAGTGACGGCCTCTGCTGAAACCAATGCTGCCCTAAGCGGCAGTTACAGAGTTTATATACCCTTGGGATATACCACTCATTCTTCACTGAACTACAGCTATGTGTCAGGATGTAGTAAATTACAACAGAGTGGTCACATGTGAATTACTTCAGATGAGGAAGCTTACAAATAACTCGCTCCTTTGATAGCTGGGTCAGGCTGACTCAGTGAGGCCTTTAGAAAATGTCTGCAGCCAGACCTAATTTGAGAGGCCTGCAAAGGCCTATGAGGTGTTAACTGTTTTACCTCCACAAAGGGAAGGAATATGGAAAAAGAAAAAAACTTGTTTCACATGAAAGCGTTCATAAATTGCCTAGTCACTACCACTGTTTTTTGTAACCGTTATAGCAGAAAATCCTGTACAGAGAGATCTGAAGGAGGAGAATGACATGCTCTGTGGTAATGAAAGCTGGACACTAAAGAAAAGTCTGAAAGAGACAATAATTTCAAGACAAGGAGGATGTTCTACACAACAAAATTCTTCAGGTTTCAGGAAGAATTAATTCAGTGAAATGAAAGCAAGTTAGAAGAAACACCACCCACCCATCCCCCAATTAGAGAAACTCCAGGTAGTAATGGCAAAATTTAGAGATGTGGCAACACATTTAAAGAAATCAGTAATAAAAAACCACAACAGAACTAGTGATTAGAATGGCAGAAATTGCACCATATTCATATTGCAAAGGAAGCAAACACAAGGAAAAAAATGCTTGAGTAAAAGATAGTGGGGTACAGAACCTCAAGATACTAAGATATTACAAAAGCAGTTGAAAAGATTAGAAAAAACTGAAGGAGCTGTCTTGTTCTCTAGTGTGTGCTATTACAGTTTGTTTTCACCCACCCAGTCCTTCCTCCAGTGCCACCTTTCGACAGCCTGGTGCAGTGCTAGGAAAGTTGCACCCGAGCACTGTCAAAACATCACGATACAAGGCCGAGCTGCCCTGAAAGGTCCTGTCCCGTATCAAAGCCTGGGAGGGAATATGACCACTACTCATGAGGCTGTGAAAATGGGAGGAAGACACATGCCTTGGATAAAGCCACGAACTCTCCAGCAGATGATGTGAGGAACACTATGTAACTGCATAGTCCTGTAATAGAGCATTGCCACTGCCAATAGCAGGCCATAAGCTCTGTACCGAGTCTGCAAAACCTCAGGACTGAGGCTTCTCGGTCTTGCTCAGCCTGAACTGCAGCTTCACCTGCCTGCAGTTTTCTTTTACTTGGTTTAATTGTGACATCAATTTCTCTATTTGACCGGGTGACTATAGCTAATTTGTTCTACTTTTGTTTATCTTTGTGTGGTACAACCATAGATTTAGATGGAATAAGGTATTTATGACTCCAAAATGATCATATCCTGTAAAGAAATACAAGCCTGATATGACAGCAGAGGCCTTGAGAAGTGGAGATGCAGGATGCAACATAAAGGAGTACAGGCACGAGCTGACAAGAGATGGGGCACAAGCTTAGCACTGGAGACCTCATGGCTATAAACAATTCACCAATGGTCAGTTAAAGACATGCCAAACATGGACAAATATAACTTTAAGAGTAACAAAGTAACATCCATTAAAAGTACCATGTATAGTAACCTCAGATGTAACATGGAGCTGCAGACCAAGAAAGACAGAGCAAAGGAGTAATAGCACATTAGCAAACACAAAAATGGCCCCAAGTGGATCCTAGAGTGAGAAAGAAGAAACCATCAGCATGAACATCATTTTCCTCCTGGAGAAGGACTCCGCACCCTGACAGCGCTCTCAGCCCACTGCTACAGCAATGGAACTGCCAACTTTAGTACCCACCCAGAGGAGCAGTAGAGGAGTGAGCATAACACCAGGAAAATGGGCAGAAACTAAGAATCATGTGGATACCAATTTTAGTTACATTGTTATTATTTCTTTTTATTTCAACAATTAGATCTGGACTAATATCAATTAGACCCCTAAGACTTCAATTATACAAACAATAAATTCTTGGGTTGGCTTTACATAAAAGGCATACATCCACCCTGCTCATAAACAAGATCTTTAGCTTAACAACTGACTTAAGGAAAATAATCCCCATACCCACACTGATCTCTTCTTGAAAAGATTTAATAAAAATCACAATACTCACTGGTAGTGAGATTTTTTTTTCCTGTTGTATAACACGCATACACACAAATTTTAAATGGTATTACATACTTACATTAGCAGATACAGCTAATATTCATTTTTCTTAATATCAGTTTTCTGAGATAGTAACATCACAATTACTATATACTTAAGTTTTAAAGATACTATTTTCCTGAGTATATTGCCAATTTTTAACTGCAGATCACCACATTTCAGATTACAAACAAGGGGTTACTTACTTGTACTGCCTTGTGAGAATTAAACAAAGAGCTCGATTTCCATACAGAAGATGGTTTGCAGGACTTAAAAAAAAAAAAGAATTATGAAAAGTTAGTAACATATAAAATTTTGAAAATCTTAAGAAGGAAAAAAAAGTAAGTTTTCACAATGATTGTCTGCAAGCACTCTAGCACCAACAATTATATACAAGCTTCCTTGAATAGTCCCATCGATTTACAAGTTAAGTCACTGAGAATATTAGTTTTAATTATGTAATAATTTTTAAGGTTTGGACCCACTAATGCAACTTCCAACCAATTCCAATCACTCTCAGCCTACTTAAAAAAAAAAAAAAGCAAAAAACCAAGAAGAGAGAGATTTAAACTCCTTCCCCAACTCACTAGGCTCTGACANACTTTGAAGACCTAATTAAACCAAAAATCTTCTGGATCACTGGGTCTACAACTTTTTCATAACCCTCTGCCTCACTGGGCAGACTAAGCAGCAGTTCTAAAGAGCTAAAGCATTGCCCCCAATGTACCTAATGGAGAATTACAGGGGGGAACAGGTATATGTAATCCAGCAACCACCTGAAAGGAAGCTAAGGGAAGGTGCAGCTAGTTAGGAAAGGAGTGTGATGATGAAGCAGATGAAAGTCAGCTCAAACTGGGAGAATGAGAAAGGGAAGACAGTGCACAGAGCAGATGAAGAAGGATTCCCTAGCTCCATCACTGAGCTTATCCTTCACCTTCCAGCAGGGTCTTAAGGACAAACAAGAATTTCTAATGAATAGCTGTAATAACAGCTCAGCTCTACAGCCCTGGAAACCATGAGACTTCCTTTGCTCTTTCCAAGCCATGGGATTTCCTTTGCTCTTTCACTGAATTCTGCTCCTTCCTCCCCCTCATCAGCTACCCTGAGCAAAGCCTTCTTAGCCTGCTCCATCATCTCAGATACAGTCACTTGACTGAAGTCAGCCTACCCAACTTTTCAAGGAGGCTGAAATCAGCTTGAATATGATTGAAATGTATCCTACTGCGTGACATAAAATCTGAAGCAAGACATCAGCAAAATACTAATCCTTTCAACTGCACAATTATAAAGCTACAGACTTCAAAATGAAAAAATAAAACAGTTTGCACAATCAATTTTTTATGAAAGGCGGGACTTTATCAATTTCACCATATTTCATAGACACCAGAACCTGTAAAAGCAGCATTTGCATGACTGCAACGCAAGTAGCGATTACATCAAACCACTGTTCTGTAACTAGTTCACATTACGTGTGGACTACAGAAAGGGGGCAAATGCTCTATAAGCATAGGACATAAATTCTCATTCAATCTCTGTTTCCCTGCCCCCTCACAGAGCCCAGGAAAGTCTCCAAAGCCTTTCAGCAAATGACTTTTGGGAAGAAATTAAACAAGACTTACAAAAGGAGATTAAGCCTGTTGCATAGAGTTGCCAAGAGCAGATACTTAAAAAAAATATATTTGTTCTTGTGCAGTAGTTCTGCATCACAGCTGATATGATAACTATTCACAACAGTTGGTCATACTGTTCTGCTGGAAGAATATTCAGGAGGGATGATACCAAAAGTGGCTGTTCACACCAAATAACTTATTTCCTTTCAGGTTTACTACTTTTACTGTTAGTCATTTTAGATCAGCTTTAAACCCTAACAGGACCTTTGGGGCAGTAAAAGTGCAAACAACCACTAGTAACAAGAAATAAAATAGAACAAAAAATGTGTTATGTAGTTTTAGGGTTTTTTTTTTTTTTTTTAAATTAGGTACAATTAGTCCATATCCAATTCATCCACGATTTTTACAGCCCCAGCCCAGACATTTTTTGTCCCCAAGTTCAAAACCTTTTTGAGTCTTAGGTCAATGGCTTAATATATAAGACCAGATTTTAAAAAAAAAAAAAAAA
>WAAD01030020.1:34627-46619 GCA_013389945.1 Fregata magnificens
CATTTGGCCTCTAAGTAGAGTGGCTCATGCAAAACTATACAAAATCAGGATAAATCTCAACAAGCCGAATACATATGATATAACGCCATCTAGTTAACCAGTTTAGTTCTTACCAAAACTCTATGGCTTTAGTATATGACATTATAGCACGATCAAAGTTTCCTTGGGAAAATTCCTCATTTCCTTTCTGTTTCATAGATTCACTGCTCTGTGAAATCAGGAAAAAACAATTCAGCAACCACTGTAATTAAACTCAGTTGCAATGAGAAGTAAAGAAAACATTCGACAAGAGGCAGCTAAGTTTTTATGCTTGTAAAAACAGAACAGTAGGTATGCACTATTAGTTGTAATTTAATACTTTAAATTAATTGCAATTAATAAGCTTAAAAGCGTACTAATAAAAGTATTATGCAGACAAGAATACAATGAACAACAATTAAAAAGCAGGACTAACTCAGAAACTCCTGGGTTCCATAACATAGTCGTCATGAAAAGCAAGCATGTGTCAAATAGCAAAGCAGGCTGAGTACAGCACAGCTCAACCAGTTCCCTACTCAGCGCCTTTCAGCATAGCTCCTGAACTACAGAATTGTAGCAAGGAAGACACAGGAATTAACCAGACTCCCATAGAAAAAAACCAAACATCTACACTAAAGGAACACATGGCAAAGAATTTGAGAGCATCTCATTTCTGTGTTAAAAGGATCAAGCTGAACAATCAATATTAACTGCATTTCCTTGAGTTTTTTTGCGGGGTGAGGAGGGCAACACATTCCAATGTACACTGGCAACATAAACAACTAGTGTTCTATTTATTATGCCAGGATCTCTCAAGGTAACTATTTATGTCAGGACAATTATTCACTTAAGCTTTTGAAACCTTTATCTTTGATCATTTGGTCATTTTTATAATCTTTAATCATTTTAAAAAAAAACCCTAAAAGATAACAACAAAAAAAGAAAAGCACAAACACATTCTGATATCTTCTCTCACCTTCCTGCAGTTTTCACAGGTCACAGCTTTAAATTCTTCAACTAAATTACAATCTTCCAAAGCAACTTTAGTAATGTAACGTTTGCCTGCAGACAAAATTCAGAAAAATACAGTGGGCGGAGAAGTTACCGAAGAAGTAGGGTTTATCTGCTGCTGCTAAGAATCAAGCTCTGTTTTCTGACTGGAAGCAAAATTTGACATGCCAGCTAAATAATAGAAACAAATTAAGCAACAGAAACGTTCAAAAGAAAATGAATTATTTGTTACTGGGTAAGCCCAAAATAACTGGCTGCAGACTCTGAAACATTTAAGCACTTGCCTAATTTCAAGCAATCAATTGAAACTCAAATGTTTTTTTAAAGAATTTGCATTTTAAAGATTTGTAGAGACTTGTATTTTAAAGCATTTGTACTTTGGTACTTAAATATAAAAAGATTCTTCTCCTTACGTGCAAGTCCGATTTCTACCACCCTGTTACTTACTGCAACAGCTGAGCTAGAATGCGTATATGCAAAAAGTAAGACCAGAATATCAGCCATTTGACACACATCAAAAACAGCAGGCCTGGGAACTTTTTGTCATTTCAGCAGAAGTTCTGCTGTTAGTGTTACTGTCTTAAGGTAACTCCCATGAGCTACATAAGCTAATTTTTGAAATATGACTAACAACTCAATATTTTAACAAAATCCTCTGCCAAACATTTAACAGAAAGACCCAGATAATATTTCAGGCAACTGTCAATAACCCTAAGGTAAAGGAATATAGGGCACACATACAGCCCATAATGGACACCAAAGTGAAAAAATGTTCTGAACTCCTGTTCATAAAGAGCACGTGCACTGTAAATACGACCCGCATACAGAGATTCAAGGAAGAATCGGCTGGTTCAAATAAGCAAAAAACAAGAAAAAACCCCACACTACCATCACCACTATTCTTCCAGTCACTTCCAGACTAACAAAATACATACAAATATTAACTATGTCATAACTACAACACAAGGGACTTTTCTCACCATTGTTTCTTCAAAAGTGTTCATACTTACATTCAGCAAAGAAAATTTCAAGATAGATCCAACCAAAATCACCAAGTTTCTCCAGCCTCTGCAGAATACTGACATCACCTGTGTATCTGACCCAATCAAGTGCATCCCCAACATCAAAGACACCCTATTTCAATTGAAGAAAAGGAAAATAAAGGCAAAAAATGGTAACTCTAATTCTATACAAAGCAAAATCTTAAAACAAAAACAACAAACACCACACAAACCAACAGCTCACTGGCAATATAGTGGAAGCATTCCGTGTAAATATAACAAACAATACTACTGTAGTACTTACACTATGCACTTGTTCCTGATTTGTTAGCCTTTGAAACAGACAACAGCTCACAAATATAAATATCTGGATAACTCAAGCACAGCATAATATAGCATATTCACAAAATGAAAACAGTCATTCTTTCAACAGGAGACAGGGGAGCAATTCAAATTATAGAATTTGATTTAGAAACTTCTTTTTCATGACTGCACACAAAATTGCTTCAGTGTGAAGTGACAAGCCTGATTAGAAAAAGCAACATTCTCTAGGCTGTTAGACATGCAGGCCAGGGCTAAGACTTAATTCTGTAAATCATGACATCCCTTCTATTCAAATTAAATTTAAATTGTTTGAGCTAGAGAGCTTTATTTGAAGGTGAGGGATTGAGTGAAGAATGCCTGTTGCCTGGGATACCCCCACATTATCTGGGCCTACAGATTTTGAAAAATAATTTAAAAACCCACATGACTAAGACAAATATCACTAAAAATACAGGAACTGAGTAACCCAGCAGTAACATACAGTTGTACCTATTCAGCTTCTCCTATTACTACTAGCAGCTATGATATTGTCTTCTAACTTCAATGTTTTTATTTTAACCTTTGCAGTTAACCTACAGCAGGCAGCAGAAACTAGAAAGTGGGAAAAAAGTGACAAACACACGGAAACTAAGAATGTTCACAGTCCAAAGTTTACAAGCTGAAAAATGTAACAAGTATAGGTCTACTGTACATTGAATTTGATAATGAAGATGAATCAGCAGATTTCCAAACCACACCCTTACTCAGCCATTCACAGTCCTTCAGACTGAATCGGTAGCATGACTTGAGAACCTCATAACAGATTTCCAACCTGTCTTCCAAAGAGGAGCACTTTTGCATCATTTCAGTGATCAAGCTTAGCCCTACTTGTAGCCCTGTAGCTACAGCATTGCCATTGCTAGTAATAGGCCACAGGCTTTGTACAGAGTGTGCAAGGCCACAGGGCTGCGAACTGTTGGGCTTACTCTGAGCTTGTCCTGACCTGCTTAGAGCTCTGTTTTAACTTGGTTTTAACTGTAACACCAATTTTTCTTCTAACCAGGTGGCTATTACTAATTTGGTTTACTTTTGTATGGTACGACAATAGCTTTCATATAGACAGTAGTAACAAGCAGTTAATGATGCTATGACTAACATAATGATGCAGTATAGAGAAATGCAAGCCAAATATAATAGAGCACAGGCCATGAAAATTGGAGACACATAATGCAGTTTAGAGGAGTACAGGCACGGGACAGTAAGAGATGAGATGAGGCAGAAGCTGACACTGGAGAATGAATGGCTGTAAACAAGTGGCCAAATTAAAAAAAAAAAAAAAAAAAACAACCAAAACCAAAAACACAGCTGGACAAAATTGGGCAAACGCAGTTTCTAACATACATAAAACATACTATATATAGTAAAATCACATGTAACTTGAACCTGCAGACCAAGGAAAAATAAAGAGTGGGGTATAAAAGTGCATTACCAAACATAAAAAATGAATCTAAGCAGATCCTACAATGAGGAAGAAGAAAGCATCAACAGCAGTCCTTGCAGCAAAAAACTCCAGGTAGTGATGACTATACCCCACACCCCACACCCGAAAACACCAGACAGAAGCCAGTCACTTTAGGATCCCAAGGAGCAGTACAAGGGTGAGCACAACACCTGGAAAAGGGTCAGATACTAGGAAGAGTGCATATTACAATTGCAACTGTTATCATTAAAAAGTTTTTCTGTTTAGTCATAGTCGTTTCTTCATTTTCTTTCCTCTTCTGCAATAATTAATTCCAGAAGACTTCAATTATACTAACAATAACTTCTTGTCTTTACATATAAAGTGTGTTTGCCTTTTGCCCATACCTAGACTTTTAGCATAACACACCAACACCAGCATAGAAAGAGAGTACAAAGCAAAACACATCACCGAGATAGAACTGTGTGCTTATGGGAGAGAATCTAGGAATCTTGAAGACTGAAGGCAGAGAGAGTACCGAGACATCTCAAAGGAATAAACCTTCAAAAAGAAATGGCAAATCTGCAAGAAAGCAACAAGGAAAGCCACCAGCAGGTACCAAAGCAGATACTGGAGGGCTGACCTGGGCTCCAGCTGCACAACCTAAACCTACCCAACCACACTACAGTAGCAACCTCCAAGAGAAACCATTTATTTTCAGCATATGAACTACCTCCAAAGTTCTCACTCATTTTGGTCTTCTTACACAGATGATGTTTATTTCACAGTTCCTGTCATACACAGATTTCATTTTGTGGCTCAGAGTTGCAACAACTGGCAACTCCAGTCCTATGCACTACATATTCCAAAAACTACAGACTCAATTTATTTATGCAAGCATTTAAAAATTTTGGATATTTGTACAAATATTTTGTTTGTATTCACACATAAAGAAGCATTCCTATTAAAAACAATTCAAGAAACTTACATTTTCTATTCTGCTGCCAATTCTCAGTATGCCACCGATAAAAGGCTGAACATTCTGGAAGAGGGATAGAAAACAAATAAAATCAAGTTATTAAGATTTGATAACTTTAGTTTCTATCTGCTCAGGTTCAACTCAATAACATTTTCTGTTCTGCTTGAATGCAGTACCATCTGGACAGTTGCTCTGGTCCATTTCAAAGTTTCAGGAAATATTCTTGCATTCAGTAGCAAATCCCCTACCATTTTTGTTGAAAAATAAAGAAATGTTGATGTGGAAATAGAGAATGCATGGATGCTGTGACATCTTGTTAGGAAAGTCAGTCACTTTAACCACTTCTGCAGTTATCTACATACCAAAGAACCAGCTGATACATCCAATGAAAACCATCCAAAACAACAGTACTTCCTCTCCTGAGATCTTCTGCTCCTCCAAATAAATTTTACTATTGGATATACAATCTTTTACATGGAGAAGGAGATATAGGCTGAGGAAGTAAGAAGAGGGAAGCAGAGGTAAACAGGGAAATGGGAATATACACAGACCCTCTCATATAAAGATTGAATGGGAGACTACCAGCAGAGGAAACAGCACAAAGAACCCATCACATGACACAAAATGGAAAAACTGCAGGGACAGCCTGAAGTACAAGGAGGTGAAAACAGAGCACTCAAATAGCCTAAAGGAGGAAGCAGCAAAAAGAGCATAAGGAAGTATGCATCCACAAGATCAATATAGTACATGAATACCTAATCATAGAAAGTCATATAACAGTAAGGTGGACTGGAAAAGCGTAGCCTGGGGTTGAGCGCATGTCCTGGTTTTGGATGGGATAGAGTTAATTTCCTTCCTAGTAACTAGTGTAGTGCTGTGTTTTGAATTTAGTATGAGAGTAATGTCGATAACACACTGATGGCTTAGTTGTTGCTAAGCAGTGCTTACACTAAGTCAAGGACTTTTCAGCTTCTCATGCTCTGAGAAGGCTGGGGGTGTACAAGAAGCTGAGGGAGGGCACAGCCAGGACAGCTGATCCAAACTGGCCAAAGAGATATTCCATATCATATGACAACATGCTCAGTATATAAACTAGGGGAAAGCTGGCCGGGGGGTCGCTGCTCAGGGACTGGCTGGGCATCGGTTGGCAGACAGCAAGCAACTGCATTGTACATCACTTGCTGTGTATATTCTATTATTACTATTTTATTTCAATTATTAAACTGTTCTTATCTCAACCCACAAGGGGTTTTTTTTCCCACTTTTACTCTTCTGATTGCCTCCCCCATCCCACCAGGGGGGCGGGGAGTGACTGAGCAGCTGTGTGGTGCTCAGCTGCCAGCTGGAGTTAAACCACAACAGCACAGAATTTCAACAAATACATTTTTTAAAAAAAACTGTCATACCTAAATGAAAAAAAAAAAAATCTCTTCCCTTCAGCTGCTGAGAACATTTCTTATATCATTCTCTCCTCTGCACTGTTAGGTTTCTGTTTTAAGTCAGCGACAATAGCAAATTTTAAATATCATTTGGTGAATGAGGGAAAAAGTAACTAAGGGGGGGAAAAAAAGTAGTTAACTTGTTCATCTGGGAATGGTGCCATTTTTCTCACCAATATGACCCTCTCTCTCAGAAATTTACAAGGCCCCCAGTCAACTGTATTATTGACTCTGCAAATACTTAGTAAGTTATCCCAACTGCAATAAAGCCTATAACACTCCTTCTTTCTAGAGAGCTGCAACTCAACCATTTATTCACTCCAGCAAAAGGAAATGTCTAATTTAAGATATAATCCCAAGCTGCAATAACGTACAGATTTAATTAACCTATTATACTTGAAAACTTACACAGAGTTAAAATATAGTACTTACAACAACTTTTTTAATTAAATCAACAAGGTCTTCCAAAACCTCTAAATCGCAGAGTCTCTTCCAATTCTGGTCTAAAATCTGTGAACTGCTTAAAAACAGAACAAGTTGTTATTTAGTAAAATAACACTGTGTTACATGGTCTTAATTACTAATATTTATGGTAATTAGATCTAAACAAGAGCATGGTTACAAACTCAAAAAGAGGAGGGAGGAGAGGAAAAAAAAAAAAAGAGCTGCAAAGCTTTTGGCACTTTTGAAATAAAGGGCATCCATTTAAGTACTTAAATACACTCTTAGATTCCAAACTTCAGAAACCCATTCTTAATATTTTAAGACCTTAACTAACTTAGCCCACTGGTAAAAAGCATTCCTGCAGACAGTTTAACCACTGCTGAAAGTATACAACGATCTTTCACAAGTAACAAAAAAAACCGTAAAGGCTGATGAAATCGCTTCAGGAACATGATTGCTTACCTCCAATCAGCTACCAAAGAATTACTTTCACTTTTGAAGAGAAGAGGCCAAAAGATGCGTATTTTAATAATGTTGCAATATTCTCTTAATATGTCAACCGGCTGACTGCACCACACTTCACAGGGGTCAACATCTTCAAGAAAACAGTTAGGAATTAGACTACGCAATTCAGGCATTACAAGTAATCAAAGTCCAAATAAACATTCAAAAACATCAGTTATTTCCATACTGTATTCTTAAGTACTATCTAACCAAAACAAGAAAACTTGAACCCTCTAAATACATCTGGCAACTTGAGGTTTTTTATAAACTGAAGGGGGAGAGGGAATTTATATGGAGGTAAGAATAGGGACCTGGTGGCAGACTGCACATTCCTTGCTCAAGGAATTGCTTGTGTTCTGAATTTTGTTGATATAATAAATTATAAATAAATAAATGCAGCCTGCTTCTCAATGAGGAGCCTAACAAGGGCTGCAAACTGTTTAATGGCTATAGGGGATGCTGTTTTCAAGATAAAACATGAGCCTCTTCTAACTGTACCCATTTAATTATTTTCTGCAATAAATCCAGAGTAGTGTGGCACATAGCAACATGGTACAAAAAGATCAGCAATATTCTTCTTTTTTCTCCAGAGGCCATTATGTGTGTGATGCACAGCTCTTTCAAAAATATAATCCATTTCCCTCAGAGACTGTCTTTAAAAGGTAAAGATCCTTAATTAGACTATTGAGGCAGCATCAAGTACTCTCAGAGCAGAAGCAGTATTATCTGAGAGTCTGAATATATGCAGAAATTCATTTTACATAGCTGGATGTGCTCATCTGAGTTTCCTACATATTACAGGTTACCATTTGTATACTGAATACAGTTTTGAAGAACTTGTCATACTCTTGAGCCACCTGCTTTTCTGCAACTATTATTTTTTTTTTTTAAATATTATAACTGCAAGACTTTACCTACAAAGATCAACTTGAAGGTGTCTTTAGACCTATATAGCTAAAAAATTGCTACAATTAAACCACAGGTAATGAACACAAGTCTTCAATCTCCATTCTCATAATGTTAATTGACTGCATATATGTACATATTATTGACTATTTACACTGTTCTCACAAACGTATAGCAGTCTTATGCACATTACATTAGGACAAAAAGATGAGAATTCTTCCAGTGTAAAGGAACATACTGATGCTTCTGCTCAGAAATAATAATTTTGTACTTATTCAGACAAAATAAAGAAAAAAGTGAAATAGCAATCAAGAGATGCAAACGCAGCACAAAAAGTGCATTAGAAAGTTATGTAATATTGGCTTAGTTTACATACCTGTTTTAGGCTTATGTGGTGATCGCTGTACAAACACTCCATGACCCTAAAGATAAACATATTTTTTTAACATTGCACATCTTACAAATGTGTTACACTAACTATAAGCAACGATTGCTTAACTGTTCTAAATATTAAACCAATATAAACTGTTTACATCAGGGGAAGGAAGGAATGGAAGTGATTTTTACAGTCTGTCACCAATTCTTTTTCTCAAGAGAAGATAATTATTGAACATATTTAGACCAGTATAAAAGATGGTCTATGGTTATATCTTCATAACCAAGCAGCATGATCAGGAAACGAATCTATAAAGCAAAGTATTTGGTATTGAGCAGTCTACTTTCACATTATATACTCTTCAAGGGGTTTTAGTTCAAACTAAAACTAAAAGATTGGTTCAAATCTAGTCCCATAGAGCACCCATTCGTGGTTGATGCACATTACCTATACTCTTAAAAGCACCTTCTAGATTAGTTTCGTCCCCGATTAATTCCACTAGCACACTCCAAGACCTCTTCACAACATAAGCCAAAACATGAAAGACAGGGACAATTGGGATATTTGCTTCAAAAGTGTCCTCCTGATCCAAACTAAAATACTAATGCAGGTGCATTAATTAACAAAATTAATTAATAATTAACTAAAATTATTTAGTTAACTATTATCAACTATAATTATTTAGTAATTAACTAAAATACTCACGCATATACCATGGACCTAGACAGGAAAATTATTTCTATATACCTACTCATTCTGAAGAGACGCTATTTATAAAATGTTAATAATGCTCATTCAGTGCTCACCAGTATCTCGTTATCTTCTAAGACCAATCTGAGGCGGGTCAATACCTTGTGCTTTTTCCACCCCATCCCATTTCCCCATGAATAAAATACTATCCGTATTCCCCATTCTCCCACGTTTCTGCACTTCTGCCAAGGGTTTTCTGAGGAAAACATGGAAGCTTGAAGTCTGCAATATTTTGCACTACCAAACAACAAACCCTTTTGGCTCCAATCTTTACAATTCACATTAAGCACAGACAAAAGGCAAACAAAAACAAATGGGAATAAAAAGCATGTTTACTAGAGTTATTTAACACAATGTTTTAGTTGCTGTCTTATGAAAAAAAAATGTTTGCCTGCCTATCCATTAAAAAAAGTGTCCATAGATTAATAGTTATGAAGGGATGGGAAAACTTTTACTAGTTTAAACAATATCTTAAATCACACTAGAATAGTATTCTAAAAATTAATAATTCAAAATTGGGTACTAGGCAGCAATTATAATGTTCAAGAACACCTAAGGAAACATGTTTAAGACCACAACATAGGTTTTCAAAAAATAATTATTAAATTTTGACAGTTAGTGCATGTACATTTAAATAAATACATATATATCAAATTAAGTGCAGTGGTTGATTTACTACTTCATGGCAGCATACTGTATCAATACTTTAATGGGTTTAAAACATAGTACTCCATATGAGCCTCTCAAGCTGAAGAATAAATTACTTTGTTCTGTTTGACAGATCCCTACAAAGTCTATTATTTTAACAAACATTATATATGTGTCATTTAATAAATGCTACATATCATGTCTATGTATTGCTGTATTATCATTTCAAAGAAATGCAAAGCTACTTCTGAATATGACTGGAGAACAGTATAAAAACAAACTAATTACCAAACACATCTTTCATAAAGTTTCTTTAACAGACCTTTATTCTTTCAGTGGCAGACTTTCTGGAAATACTAGCATGCTGTGCAATGACGACTTACTAACTTGACGGAAGGTGACAACAAGCAATCATGTGATTTCACCCAAAGTAGCATTTCTGAACTATTACAACATTACATGCAAATCAAGGCTTACTCTCAAAAGTAAGTTATCATAACATCGACATATTTAACAGACCAGGACACTCAATAACAAAGAGAAAAAAAATTAGCTCTTATTTCAAAATCAGTTAATCTTGAAAGATGACCAAGCATCTCCTTCACTCCACAGCGTGGATTTTGCTATAATATTTAAAAACAAAACAAACCACGCACACCTCCCACACACACCCCCTCTATACATCAAGCCCAAGGTGGTATTCCCACCAAAGGAAACTTGAAAAACCAAGACTTAGCACTTGCACAGAATCAAGGGTTTTCTTTCCATAGCACAGCACACACATCACTTTAAGAGTCTAGTATCTCATGCTAACACAACTGTTAAAGTACTTTATTTTGTCCACAGAACAAAAAAAAAAAACCATCTTTATTGTTGTAAACAATTTCCAATGAGACTCTCTACTCTACTCGAAACGGTCCCTTGTAAAGATAAATCTTTACAAATATGAAATTCAATTTACCTGTACTTTTTATTTCTGCATAAGAAGAAGAACAGTAGACCAGCTAGTTTGTATTTCACAGCAGCAATACTTAGGATAAATAACTCATAACTGAGCTCTTCAAGCAGCCGAAAGATTAACTACCACAGTGTTTTCTAAGACTCCTTAAGCATAGCAAGAAGGGAAAAATAAGAGTCAAGGAAAGCATTCTCGGAAGTATTAAAACAGAAGAGTGCTACAGTTTATTCAATAAAAGAAACAACTAAATAAGCACAGGCCTTATTGGGCACAAAGAACTAGAAAAAACGGTAAGATGACAAGAACAAAGAATGGGTGAACACTCTGCAGTTAATTTGCAGACTTGAACTTACATGAACTAAGTTGCAATTGCTTTGTGATTAAAGGAACGGAATCTCTCACTCTGAGGTGTATCATCCCAAGTATGGCCTGGACACACAGCCAACAGGTTGGTCAAGTTCTGCTAACAGGACCTATGCATCACTGTCTAGTTTTACATACTTGTATATGCATTCAGTAAAGCTTGCCTGATAGAGGATGCTCTACCCCAATTTAGTACTTTTGCAAGTAAATAACATACAGTGGTATAAGGTACCTTTGCATCAGTCCGAAATAATCAACACTAGCAATTACTCTGTAGATCACATCTGGGTATAAACCCTACTAGAACACCTTGCAAGTTTTTCATCTAGTTTCAAACCTACTTACCAATTCACAGCACGATTTATCACCGGCATAAAAAGCCAAGGCTGCAAATTCGGATTCGGATACAGGTTCACCCATGGTACATGGTCCTGAAAGAAAAGGCTTATGAGAAATACATGAGGGGAAGGCAAGAGGCAAATAGCATGTGCTTTGCAGGACTTAAATTGATCGCAACATTAAATCACACTTTGCAAGAGTTTCATGGAAGCCCTGCTCTTATTTTTACATAGCATAGGTTAATGCTGAAAACAGCATCAGTTAAAAGCTAGTTAAATCGGCTCACCCTAACAGCCCTCCAAGTCCCTGACGCCTGACAGTACCCCTGCACGCTACCTCACCTCTGACAGGCGGGAGAGGGAAGGGCAGTTTCTACCAGGCGGGTCAGGGGGCAGCATCTCAGGAATTATTGCCACATCCCGGGAGAGCGGACTTAAACGCCCCGCCCGCTCCGCCGGGCAGCCCCCGCCCAGGCCGCGCGTCCCTCTCCTGCC